>SNQJ01S0030988.1:79754-100571 GCA_010110895.2 Picea sitchensis | reverse complement strand
CCCCTATTTTCACTCTATCAAATAGCTCTTCATATTTTCTAGTAGTGAGGTACACCAGTCATAGACTGTGGGTCTCACACACTCCATTGCATAAAACATGAGCATCCTCAATGCCTGGTGCAACAAGGCCAAACCTGTGATCTTAGTCAATACTAGGAAAATGATATTCAGACTGAGTTTGTTTATTTCCCGAACAGGGACTTGACTCCCTACCTTAGGAGTCACTGCTACACAGTGGGCATATATATATATTCCTCTATCTTCATCTCGATAC
Organism: Picea sitchensis; assembly: GCA_010110895.2. Taxonomy (NCBI): domain Eukaryota; kingdom Viridiplantae; phylum Streptophyta; class Pinopsida; order Pinales; family Pinaceae; genus Picea; species Picea sitchensis. Next base: position 100,297 of record SNQJ01S0030988.1, on the reverse strand, counting down.
TTTCTCCTCGTTATTTGAGGTTTACAACCTCCCCCCGGTGTGATAAACCAGTCAGAAAGTAAATTTCATCTACTTCAATTCTCAATGGTTTTCGATCGAGATTGAAGCTCTCACTATGGGGGTCCCTGTAACCCACCAACATCTCCACCATCCTCACCTGGGCTCTCATTCCTTTGAGCACCCAAAAATTATACAAACCACATCACTTTAAGGTCATTTGGGTCCCTGGATCTTGATCTACAACAACATCGACCTCCTCATTTTTTCTCTCTCTCCATTCAAGAACCATCCTGTAAAAAACAAATAGAATTTTGAGTTAGAACCCTTCATTTTTATCATTTGCGTGCATGTATGAGGCCTCCTTTGCATACAGTCTCGTGTAGGGCTCACTATTCACCCCCTGTAGTTAACACATGAGCATATACCTCATCGTACACATGACCTAACCAAATCCAACACACGTACACCAAAATCTACACTTTGTGCCCTAAATAACTAAAACATTAAGACCTTATTCAAAATTTTAATCTACTGAATTTGAAGAGGAAGAGAACAAGAATTACCTGATCGAGACGACTTTTGATTTCATTGCCTGATGCTCCCACAATCATCATTTGAATCTCGCAAGTATGTTGGTCCAATTTCCACTAGTTGGGTAAAAAATCAAAATGGTATAGTAATTTTTTATTTTGTTACTATGTATAAATTATTTTTACCCACTTGCTATAGTTTTCAACCATTTTTTCACTTAATGGACTAATACAAAAGTGGATCGAGTTGGTTTTTGTAGTTTTAACCTGATATTCTTGCATATTTCAATGTTATGTTGACTATTTGTCACCTCAAGCAGGTATGTTCATTACCCAACATATAGGATAGATATCCATTATGTTATGCATTTTATCATTATCCTATAACTATCACTTTTTATGCCCTAGGAATGAACCCATTTGTTGTGACACAGAACCCTCCATCTTGTATAAAGTCGCGTCGTTTTTCAAATGGTAGAGACTTACTGAACATGGGTGTCCTAGTTATATCCCCTACTGCATTTGGTGCCCATGTGAATATTTTTTTAACAGGACCGAGAGTCCCTCACAACTCGTACTTGACTTTATAATAAGCCTCATTTCTCATTCATAAACATGCGAATTTATACCCCGTGGACTCCCAAATGAGTTTAATTTAAGATCTTTTCCAACTCATCTAAAAAAGGAAAATATTGTTGAGTGATTTTTCCCTTTCACACTCGTTAAATTGGATTCGAAAGGCCATGAGTCTTATTTAATCTCTTTTGTGACTCATTATCAAAAAATGAAAATATCACCGAGTGAACTTGTCTCTTTCACACTCGTAAAACCGGTTTTGAAAAGACGTCTGTTTGGCACAACTTTATCTGTTTTTCACACCAAGTAGACTAAAATACATAAAAAAGCATATTTTTTGGCATTAAATTGTGATTTTATCTCATTCCCTTGCTTGCAGTATTGAACCTATAGTCGGTTCTCACTTTTCATTATAAACAGTTTTCCTCAATAGTTTGCATCCTAAACCAAGCCGAGCCTTGTTTATATTCTTTGCAATTTGACACCCTATACCTAGGAGGAAACATTCCCTTGAGTGTCCATCTCCCACATGAACCTCCCTTCATTGAGCATAGGTACGTTCCACTTCTGGAACTATTTTTTCTTACTTGCGACACTCGTTTCCTCCTCTTTATTATAGCATTCATTTGTCTATGAAAAAAAAAAAAGATGGGTGGGAAGGGAGTATTATCTTGTATCGACAACAAATGTGTCGCCTTTGAACAAAGTACAAAGTTATTTGAGTCCATTTATCATAATTTTGGGATTAGCATGGCCTTAGCAAGATGAGCTCGTTACAAAGTCTTCTCTATTGACTGGTTACTCTTCCAGTCCCTATAGAGAATTTCATTTATGCCTCCTGCATCTCATGGTTTCATCATTGGGTCTATGCTATCGGAGTCCTCCATATGTTTCATGCTCCTATTCAAAGGAAGTCTATCAACTTGTGTTGGCCACTAATCATAACTCTTGACTTTGCATGTCGGCCATACCCTCAGTTTGTCTCAATATCACATGAAATTGTAGTACTATCATGCATCCTAGCCCTACTTTCATCATTGGTAGGTAACCTTGAACCTAACAGTCGACATGCCATCATTGGTCACTAACTGGGTGGTTTCCCTTGTGTTCGACAACAATAAATATATTCACACATTAGGATTCGTGCAGTGTATTGGATTCCATTATCCTTATTGGTGGTTTCCTCGTCTTTGTCAATAGTTTTCATCATTGGGTGCTATTCAAAGGGTCTTTTTCATGTACCGCTTGCACTTGGAACACGCAAAAGACGCACAGGGTCCTTGGTTTTTGAACATGTTCTTCGTCTGATTTCCACCAAATCATGAAGCTCCTGCTTTGTATCTCATGCTAACTGATGAGAGATGCCTTAATGCTCTCCTTTCAACAGGTCTCTTTCCATTGACTTCGTCCTATTTATTCTAGAAATGAGACCTAGAGTCTTATGATTACCTTGAGACTTGAAGTCATCATTGGCAGTCTCTCTCACCATTAACAAATGAGAATACATCAATGTCTCATGATCGATGGATTATTCAGGTGTTCGACACCGAATAATCTATTCACACTTCTAAGAATGTACTCGGTGCCTTGATACCTTCTTTCATTATCAGTAGGTTGTCTCGTGTTTGCTAACGGTATACATCAATGACCGGTAATCAAATGATGTCTCATTGTGTTCGACCTCAACTCCTTTATTCACATGATGTAGACTTGCACCTTTGGAAGATTGTGTAGAATAATTGAAGACATCATTATGTGGTTGTAGCTCCCCTGAGTTATTGCTTCCTTTTCATTAGACTAGTACCTATATGACTTCAATGATCATGGGAGATCATATTGTACTACAAGGTATACAAACATCTTTAGATTAGTTTTGAGACTTGTTCTACTGGGCCTTGTTCGTGACTATGATAGCTATTGGCATGTAACCACATTTGTATTTTCCTATTCATGGACACAAACACTTGTTTGGTATAATTTTGCATTGATCTGCAGTGTATTTTGGCAGCCATGTATGCAAATTCAGTGCAGAATGTAATGAGAAATTCAGTTCGTCCAGCTGGTTCCCTACCACTCAACTTCTGGGTTATTCATAATGTATTTCATCCATCGCAGATACTCCTCTAACCTCACACATTAGGGGGCATTTGTTAGAGCAAGATTTGCCTCACCCTATGCAATCTTGCTGAGAGGGCCTTATTCCATTTCCCTATGTAGACTTATCTTCCTTGTTACTAAAGTTGAGTGACAAAAATATAAATTTTTCCACTTATACGCATCTTGCATCCTATACAACAAATGTATGCACAGGTTGCTCCACTACAACCCGTGTACATTGGGATTTGTGCCAAGAAATCAAAATTAAATGTTCGATTTCCATGTCACGACAAGATATCTCTGATACTTGGACTTCCATATACTGGAAACGTTCCAAATCAACCCTTCAGTTTCATTTTGAAGGCTATAAAGAAGCCAATTCTGAGTTGTGGAAAAAGGAGAAATAATTCAACTTTGAGAGAAAAGTTACTGTAGAGCAATTCTTTACTGCATATTGAGTCTGCATCCCTTTTTCCTTTACGTTTGAAAACAATGTTCATTCCCCAAGATCTTCCCTTATTGATGGAGAACCTCATTATCTCCCTTATATGATCTTGCCTTTGGTGGAGGCTCAGTTGGAAGGAACTCAGTTTCTCGGTTCCGAACCGTGCCGACACAAAAGTATGTAATATTTTCACTTCTGCTGATCATTTATTAATAGAAATACTCTCTTCCCGTCCAATTGATGTCTTGCAAATATATGAATTATTATCCATGGATTTATTTCTTATGTATATTGATGGATCGTTATGTCTAATGTGATGACCTTTTATATTGCCACCATATACTTGTTTTGATTGTTTGTTGAGAACAACTTGGCCATAGGGCTAGCCCTGTGCAACCAAGTCACAGTCTGTGGACTGTGACTTGGTCATGGGGGGATAGCCCTATGGCCAAGCCATTGGCATTCACATGGCTTGGGCACAGGGCTCGCCCCATTGCGGCCAAGTCACAAGGAAAATAACTAATTTAATTTAATTTAAATTAAAAAATAAAGAATTAAACTACATACTAAAAGAATTAAAAAATACATAATTAGATTTACCTCCAGATCCGATCGCCCTTTCACCCATAGGAACGCCCACCAACATGACCATGCCAACACCTCCTCGCCAACAAGTCTGCACTAACACGTCCTCACCAACACGTCCACGTAGATTATCAGTCACTCACTCAAGAATCCACTCACACTCGCCAAGAGCTCAAAAAACCGTAATAATCACGATGTGAGGTAAATATATAAACAATGTTTCGACCGAAAGAATGTTTTGGATGAAAGAGTTTTTTGTCCGATAAGATATTTTGGCCAAAAGAATATTTTGTATGAAATATTCTATGAGCCGAAATATCTTTTTGGCTTGAATATCTTTCGGTTGAAAAGAGGTTACCGGATGAAAAAAATCCATCCAGCTAAAATTCCACATGAAAATCGAGGGTGTCGTCATGGTACCGTTCGATTTGACATTCAAAGGTTAGGCCGAAACATAGTTCGACCAAAACAAATATAGCTTTCAGCCGAAAAGACATCTTTCATAATTTTGGAGATCCGATTGTCACGAAAGTGTTACCCACCTCCATGAATTTACCCGAGTAAAACAAAATATTATTAATTTTTTAATTATAATATATTTGAAAAGAACAATAAATAATAATCCGAACAATATATTATTTTTCCTAATAAAACATATATTTTAAATGAATCAAATCTATGTGTATGCACAATTTCATGAGAGATTAATACATGTAGAATATTCAAAATTATCCCGAAGATAGGAATATTGATCAAGATTTTAAAAAATGAAGTTTTCCATACCCAAGTTGAATATGAAGTAACCAATTCATTAAGAACCTTGGTAAATAGAAATCATTCCCTGAAGAACTATTTGAAATTTAAACAATGTTCATGAGTCATATAATGTGCACGCCTAAAATTATAAATAAACAAAAAAATTACATGTTCTTCACTAATTTATCCTTTTAAGGATGGAAATTTTACCTTAATCTCTTTTTATTTTTTGAATTATTGGAAATATTATGAAGTGATTTGCATCTCAGATGTTTTAAAATTTTGAAATTTTTATATATATATTTTCTATTTTCAAAGGAAAAGAATATTATTTTTTTACACAAAAATGAATCTTTTGTATTTTTTTGCATATCCTCTTTTCTCAATCTCATAATGGCATAAATATTGTGACTATGGAAAAAATATTTCATTTATAAGGCATGTGTGGTAATTATGGACCCTATGCATGTTTCGTAAGACTAGAAAGAATAATTTAGCACCTCATACATTTATTTTCATGCTTAATCATTTGTAATCTTCATATTTTAACACATATTATGCTTATGGGACAAAGAATCCCTTTGCAGGGCCCACAGGTTTGTTTAGGGTCTATGTGCATACATATAAGGTGTTTATATATGTTGGATAACTGAGAGGGGGGATGAATCAATAATGAGAAATTATACCAATTATTAATCCTTTAAACCAGAAAGTATATTATTTTACTTATTCAACCATGTTCATCTGTTCATCATCAATATCTTACTATATGATAAGAATTAACATTCACCCGGGCATAATAAATAATAATAAACACATCCACACAATGAAGAGTACACCAATATTTACATGGACACCCAATTCGGGAGAAAACCATAGAATTATTTTCTTATGTGTCAAGAATTACATTCAAGGAATAACCAACTTCCAATTCTACAGCTACATATGGAAGTAGGATCCAACCCCCTAGTTTCTTAGGCTACAACCAGAGGGAAGCTCCAACTCCTTAATTATCTGGATATAACCATAAGGAGGATACAACCCCCTATGTTCTCCAGCTACAACTAGAAGGTGGCTACAACCACCTAGCTTCTCAGGATACAACCTGAGCAAAGCTCCAAGTCCCCAATTCTCTGTCTACAACCAGAAGGAGGCTATAACCCCCTATGTTCTTTGGCTACAACCACCTATTATTGCCCCTTCCAACCTCTTGGTATCCCTACATGATTTTCTCCTTTTAAAGTGAAAAACAACAATTCCTGTAGTTGCCTACGCTTCATCATGTAAATATTGCTATTTGAAGGTGATTATTCCCCTGTAAAAAAAGTGTTTTGATTGTTCTTATTTTTATTTTTTCATTTTTATGCTTCATTCATGACTAAAAGAATGAATGAAGCATTGAAACTTATAATCATAGTGCAATTGTATCTAAGGCTTATGTCTCTAGAAGGGTTAATGTTCTTACAACTCTTTTAATGAATGATGTTTTTCTTTGAAGCTTATCATATATCAATAAAACATTTGTTTTGAGTTTCTCTTGGATTATAAGCTATATCTTGAGTACTTTGTAAATACATCAAGAATAGATTGGCATTAAGACTATAAGATTATTCATTTAACGTCTTTGGTAGATCATTTTTTATTTTAAATATTTTGATTGGTATTTTGATTTTTTGGATCGCATCCTCTCCTAACCTTGGAAAATTGAGGTATCCATTAAATATGATCAGATTCAAACACAAATCGGTTGTAACCTATACTTTATTTGAGGTTGCAGTTTGAATCAAAAGATGCATCATTACAAACTAGAGTCTTGGGTTTCTCTCTGTACTCAGGGAATTCATTACCCGAAATGCCTGAATTTTCATGGCTTGAAACCCCTTATGCTCTCATTTTGGTTGCACTAGGGTAATTGTGGGTTTTATTCCTTTGTTATTTTCTCTAGCTTTCCTCTATTTCTGCCACCCTTTGTGCTCACAGTGAGTTATGGTCACCTTCGTGACTACCTGTCCAAACCCTTATGGCCTCTGGCATCCGTGTCGAGTCGAATGGCCACAAACTTTGTTCCTATGTTATGACGTGAGTGAAGACCTTAAGAGTCAGGGTTGGGTTGAGTTTCTCAAGAAATTCCAGGGTTATAACTTACAAGCAGCCCAACAATTCACCCTCACTTTCGATGGATGTAGATCCAAAGTGGGAGATACTCAATTAGAAATCACTGAGGAATTTATGAGAGAGGCAACGAGCCTCCCACCCACCGGCCAAAAATGGTTTAAAAATTCCAAGTTGGAGGAGGTACCATGGATCTTGTTCATCACCTCTCGGAAAATTCAATGCTATTAAAAAGGTATGCCACTCTCTCTATTGAAATATAGATGGAATAGTCTCTTGGCATTGTTAAGGCTATTTGTTACTCGTGAAGGTCACTACGACCTCGTCTTCCTTTATCACATAAGAATGCTAATCCATTTTATCGGTTTCCAGTTAAACATGCCTTTTTACTTATTAATAATTTTATATATGATGTCAAAGAGATATAAAAGGCAGAAATTAGATTCCATCTTATTTCATCATGGGTTGATTAAGTTGTTGATAGCCCATAATCTGAAACTACTTAATGATGATTGGGATTCTTTCGTGACTCTCAATGGCTTTGTTACAGTAAACCCTATGGAGACTCTGGTGGTTGATAAACCTATGCTAGAGAAGTCTCTTTTTCCATCTAGTGATAGGACAATGTTCTTATGTGAAAACCCTTGTGAAAGGGCTACACTTGATCAGTCTATGTGTGAACAACAGGACGTCATCTCCAAGCTGGTAAAAATTCCTGAGTGTGAACAGGTTGTCGACCCTAAACTTGACATCAAATCCACCAGTGGAAACCCTTCCAAACTGTTAAAGAAAAATTGAGACATGCAAGGGTATAATAACAAGAGGGATGGGATACTAATTTTGAGGAGCCTACTAAATAGATCAAAAGCACATGTGAGGTCGATCAAATCGATCGAGGTCCCTAAGAGGTCTCATTCATAGATTGAAAAATTCTTAGCAGTTGAAGACCCAAATCACTCTAAACCAGATCTCAGTCAATCATGTCTGAAGCACAACAAGGATTTTCAAGGAATTAAATTAAGTCAAAAGCCCAAAGTGGATAGTGGTAGTGTTTTAATGCACAATCATGTGCTTCCTCAACCATTTACCCCTATTGCAAATTGTGAAGTGTGTTTACATTGGATAGGTCTGTATTACATAGAAATTCCCTTCCTTAAAGAAACAATCAAGGCTCTTACGACTCAAAACCGCTCATTAACAATTGAAAACTATGATCTCAAGATCAATGCACAAAGGCAAGGAAAACGCTTGAAAAGGACTAGAAATATCATAATAAAAAACATCGATAGTATCGAGGCTATGATCAACTCTGAAATTTTGTGATTCGAATTTGGTTTTCAGTTGAATGGTAAGATTGTTTTTTTTTTTTTATTTGTTCTTTTATTGTTATTTTTCTAATTAATCTAGACTGGTTTAGATTTTTGTTGTCAGTAATAAGACTAGCTACAAAATCGAGAGATTTTGTAGCCAAGTCAATTTTCATATAAAATTTGCAAAATGTTGGTTAAATAAATATCTAATTTGCTTATTTATTTTTCTTTCAGGATATGATGTATCTTGTGGTGATATCATAAGATGGATCATTTCTAGACTTAGTTAATTAGTCATTTCTTTTGGCTTAGTTTGTAAATCAAAACAAAACTTTCATAATTTTGGAGATACAGTTTGATATTGAGTGGCTTTTTGGACCCTCTATTTTTGTAACTTGTAGATCCTTTTGAGATATGATATTATATTACAAGATAGGATGTTTAGCTTACAAGAACTCTTTAAATACTACATATTTTTGTAATGAAGACATCTTGGCCTAGGTCAAAATATGGATGATTAATTTACAGACTGAAATGGAACATCAATATGCGTTTTAGCTTTAGCTTCTTGTAAACGGTGTTTTCTTTTATGTTTTGTTTATCTTGATATACTAATAGGTTTTGATATCTTTAGACTTCACGATATGTTATGTTTTGGGATAACTCTTTTATAAATATTGTCCATATTTAATGCTTTAGATATTAACAGTGTGATCATCGATTCATCTTAAATGATGAGATTTCTCTTTAATTTTTAGTTGAATTATATATGCAACGTTGTTACAATCAAATTTATCTTAACATAATCTCTTGCGATCATAATATCATAGGACCTATTCGTATCATCTATTATGTTATTAAAACTCAACTGCCAACACATTGTTCTGGATTTATTTAGAACAATCTTAAGGTTCATTGCAGGTTTCCCTCTTGGACGTGGTAGTTGGTCATTCTCTGATCATGCAGATGCTTGGATACATATCGCTAACTCACTAACATGTTAGCTCATTTACATTTTTATTTCATTTTCTTATCACTAAAACTCGAATGTATGGTTTGGATTTTGACTATCCACACGTTTTTGTTTCATGGTATTTTTTTATATTAGTTTAGATTAATAAAGGAAAAACAAAATATTTTTTTTATGTGCTTTCTTTATCTGCTTCTTCGAAGAAATTATTTTTCACATTGAGTTTTGTAAGTTTAGATTAAAAATTGTAGTTTGTATATCATGTACATAAGTAAGATAAGTAAATATTATCTTTAAATATATCTACAGTAGTTATAACATAAGTAAGATAAGTAAATATTATCTTTAAATATATCTACAGTAGTTAAGACATTATATGTACAACATATATATATATATATATATATATATATATATATATATATATATATATAATTACAGTACATTAGTTAGTTATTTCATTTCTTTTATTTGTTTCTTTTAGGAATTTTATATTGGTTAATGGATCCATTAAACCTGTCGGAACGAGTTACACAAAACAAATTGGGTTATTTAGACAACCCCAGACCGAACTCGTTCTTCTAGTTGACAGATGGTCATTTTTGCCCGTCAACAAATGGCGCTAGAAGGAGGGCCTGAATACAATTGATGGCACGTGGAGGTCACAAAAATCCATGCCCACACACTTTCTCCCCCATAGTAACACGTAGTCACTCAGACAACAACGTTACTTCTAAAACAACAACTACCTCGAATGAAATTCATGTTGATCCAGTAATACCAAATCCTCAAGGAGTCGATGTACACGAAATACTTTGTCAGTCACTCTAACAGACACACAATGCTTTGGCCCATATCAAACAACCTAGTAGGCCTCACAATAAACCTTTAGACTTCTCGGATATCGAAGAGTAACTTGAAGGCACTGCTCTACGTTTAGATCCTTTAAAAGATAATACCATAGATCTTGACCACACCCCTACTCTTGAATCCGAAGGATCTAGTATTCCACCTTCCCCACCTCATCCATCCCCTTCCTCTTTAGGAGGAGAGTCATATGACAAAGGTAGTTCTTCATCTGAACCATCTTATCCTTCAACACCACCTACACCTATGGAAAATCAAAACAATCCCACCAGGCCTTGGCTTGATCAAGATGTTGTGGCTGTACTGGGTCCCAAGACCCTTTAACAAAACACTCAGAGAAATAGTTACATAAGTTCGATCCAGATTCTAAGCAAATCGTCGAGGATCACATAAAGAAATTCATGCTATCGATTAGACTCCGAAGTGTAGAACATGAAGATGTAGTCAGGGATGATTTTAAGGATGGAATTTTTTATTAAAATGTAGAAACATGGGCTAATCTTACTTGTCCTTAATATCCAAGATATAAAATGTTTGGCGATATTTTTGTAAAAATATTCAAATTTATAAGGATTTTGTATAGTTTATACAATTTTTTGGCCATTTTAAAGGTAAAATAATTTTATTCTATGGAATTTGGGCGAATCGTTTTTAGAAAAAATGGAAATTAGTGAATGTTTTTTTGGGAAAAATCATAAAAAATTAGCCCATTTGCGAAATTTAGCCCCTAAAATCATCTATGGATGTAGTATGTAGACATTTTCCTTACATGTTTGAGGGAAATGCCTCTACATGGTATTTCTCTCAACAACCTCACACTATTGTCTCTTGGGCTGACAGATTCGAGACTTGTTTCCTAGAGAAGTTTGGAGATGACAAAAATCTAGAAGTCTTAGTCATGCAACTCTCCAATTTAATGATGAACCCTAAGGAGAAAGTAAAATATTTTAACCAAAGGTTCCTCACATTAACAAACCAAATCCCCATTGATTCAATGCCCGCATAAAACCTTATTGTGGCATATTACACTAAATCTCTACACAATAATATAGCAATTTGGGTTAGAAGGTCTAAGAATTCAATGTTACTGGAAGCCTTCGAGGAGGCGAGCCAAATCGAAAAAGATATTTTGAGCTTGAAAGATAATCTTAGTAATGAGGCAGAAATAACCCCATCTTCTAAGAAGAAAATAGAAATTCTTCCTAGGCCTCCCCAAACCAAAACCCAATCAGAAACCTCAGACTTAGAAAGTTTACAAAATGTCGTCCAAAAATTATCAAATCAAGTCGTAGACTTGAGGAGATCGGTTGAAGAAGAGTCTTCGAGTAAAGGAAGTTACAAACCTCCTTTCAAAAAACCTTTTCCCTCAAACCGACCAAATCCAACCCCTGAGGGTCTAAATTTTTAAAGCTTACAATACGCTCTACAGACTATCCTTGAAGCACATGATAAATTAGTCCCCCCCTGAGAATTTTGAAGACATGGTTGAAGAAGAAATAGTTAAAGAAGAGAAATCATCTCCCAAAGTCTTCAGACAGTTTTTTGAGAATATTTTTCAAGCCAATTTTGAAACTATCCATCCTTACAACACTAGAAGAAAAACTCAGAGTAAATCCTTTTCCGAAATAAGTACTAATGTACCTCCGAAAAAATTTAAACAAGCTGAAACAAAAAAGAATCTAGCAACCCCAAGTTTAGAGTATGATTTGATTGAATACCTAAAGAAACTTAGAGCTAATATTTATGTTTACGAACTTTTGAAGTTTTCTCCTCTTCTACAGAAAATGTGTCGGAACATTGTAAAAAATAGTAAAAACAACAATCTGAACAACAAGAAAATTGCATAAATCAGTTCCAAAACAACTCAAAAGGTCCCTGCTAAAACAACATCTGAACTCCCAGATAAAAGGGATCTCACTGAAAAAACTGTATCAAATGTAGATAAAATAATTTCAGGGACAACGACTAAAAATCAACAGATTTCTGCTGTTAATACTAGCAAAAATGTCCCACCTTTCTTATTAACTTTTGAAATTTTCAAAAGAAATGTACATAATTGCATGGTAGATTCTGGCGCATCATCAAATGTGATGCCCTTGTCTATTTGGAAAAAAACCAATGATGAAGTTCAACCCTCTAGTCTTAAAATCAGTGAGCTCGATCAAATGAATGTTAAGTTAATTGGTGAACTAAATAATGTGCTCGTTAGGCTATCTTCTAATCCTAAGGTTCACCAAATTATTGATATCATTGTTGTTGACATCCCTGAAGTTTATGGTTTATTCTTAAGAAGGGATTGGTCCGAACAACTACATGGATACTTCACAACATATTGGTCTCATTTGTGGCTACTAGAAAACGGAAATCCAAACAAAATTACGATTACTCATGAACGTTACCTCAAGCACACCATGATAGATTTGAATGATGCTAATGAACCATTTACTGCTTCCACTAATTCACTCGAAACGTGGGGAATGAACACCTTATTTGGTAACTTCATGGATGAAACCTCCCCCATCACTGATTCAGAACAACAGTTGGAGCTCATGACATGTACCCAGTCATCAACTTTTCCAAATGTACCATACACTGTCGATGAAGCTGAAATATGGTCACTTTACTTCGATGGATCCAAATCCAAAGAAGGAGCTGGTGCAGGATGTGTACTCATCGACCCAGCAGGTAATACAAATTTTATTTCTTGTATATTAGAGTTTGAATGTACAAACAACATCGTCGAATATGAGGCACTTTTGCAAGGACTCAAGAAAGCGATAGATATGAACATACAAAACTTAATGGTATTCGGTGATTCAGAAATTGTGGTCAGACAGGTAAGAAATTCCATACATTGTCTATCACCACACCTGAAAAGTTATAAAACTGAGGTATGCAATCTGATGCACAATTTTTCCACATTTAACATCAATTCCATTCCTAGATTAAACAATTCTGAGGTTGATTTATTAGCTAACGTCGCTTCCAAACTTTTTCCCATAGAAGGTCTTTCTCCAAATCTATTTTCAATTGAATTATTGTTAAGACCATCAATCCCAGAAAACGTCACTAATTGGAGAGTGTTTGATGATGATCAACAGATCATCAGTTTTTTGCACATGGAGGACACCTTCCAAGGTGCGGTTATTGATGAAGGCACCCATGATGAAAATCTCCGCAATTTTACGGTAATATCAGAGTCAAGGTCTCCTGAATCAACATCTGATCTGGTAAATTCTATCCCTAAATCTGTGGTAAGACTAGAAAAGTTTTATGATTTTCATGATAAATTCATAAAATTGATAAATTGTAAAACAAACAGTTCTTCCTTGACTCATGAAAAGGTAAATATCGGGACTAAAAATAATCCACAATATATCAATCTAGGAATGGGATGCTCCGAGCAAGAGCGGACCACTTTTATAAAACTGTTTAGAGAATTCAAGGATGTCTTTGCTTGGACATACAATGATTTAAAAAAAATTGACCCTAACATAATACAACATATCATCCCCATGAAACCCCAGACTCAACCTTTTCAGCAGAAGATGAGAAAGATGCACCCTAATCTGGAACCAATAGTCAAGAAAGAGATAAATAAATTATTAATAGCAAAGATCATCTTCCCAATAAGACACACACAATGGGTGTCTAATCTGGTTCCTGTAAGAAGGAAAAGTGGAAAAATTCGAATCTGTGTCGATTTTCGGAACTTGAACTGAGCATATGACAAAGACAATTATCATGTTCCTTTGATGGAACAAATTCTTCAGTAGGTATCTGGTTCCAAAAGATTGTCACTGCTAGACAACTTTTCGGGATACAACCAAATCCTCATGTCTCCCCCAGATTAGTTAAAAATCACTTTTTGTACCCCATGGGGTACTTATGCCTACAGGAAAATTCCTTTTGGGCTTATAAATGTTGTGGCCACTTTTCATAGAGCAATGGATATTGGTTCTTCTGGTCTCATCAATCAATCTATAGTGGTCTATCTTGACAACGTTACTATTTTCTCCAAAAAAAAGAAAGATCACTTGTCTCGCCTTAGGTCTGTCCTAGAATGATGTTGCAAGTATGGAATATCTCTCAACCCTAAGAATTATATATTTGCAGTGGAACAAGGAAAAATTCTCAGATTCATAGTATCCATTGATGGGATGATCATCAATCCAAAAAGACCTCAAGCCATTGCCAAACTTCCTCCCCCCTCCAAAAATTATATGCAATCTTTTTTAGGCGAGATCAATTTTGTCAGAAGGTTTGTCTTGAGTTTCTCAGAAATGGTAAGGCTATTGCAAAACTTAATTAAAAAGGATGTTCAGTATAATTGGGTACCATAGGAAAATCAATCTTTTGATTCCATGAAAAAATCCATAGTGGAGGCCCCTTCCTTGATGAGTCCTGATTTCTCACGAGATTTCACTCTTTATACTTTCGCCTCTGACTGATCTTATGCTGCTTTGTTGACCCAAAATAATGTTGAAAGAAATGAAATCCTCATTTCCTTTATGATCTCAGCCTTCAAAGAATAAGAGCTTAACTACTCGACTATAGATCAACAGGCTTGTACAGTTTTCAAAGAAGTGAAACATTTCTGATCATATTTGCTGAAATCTAGAACTAAAGTCATTGTGCCTTATCCTACTGTCAGAAACCTGTTAGTACAAAAGGAATTGGGTGAAAAATGGGCAAACTGGGTGACATCATTACAAGAGTATGACCTCAAAATTACTCCTACACAAATTGTCAAAGGTCAAGGTCTGTACAAACTAGTGGTTGATTCAGTTGAAGAGCAACAGAGTCAAATTAATGTCTTAACTCTAAATCAATGTAGTCAAAATCAAATATGTTGTACACAAGTTGTTGCTAATTCTTGGTTTGATGATATTAAGTTTTATCTAACACATATTTCTTCTCCTCGCCATCTCGATCCAAAAAAGACAAGAGAATTAAGAATAAAATATGCACCTTTCCAGCTGGTAAATGGTGTATTATTCCGTAAAAGTTTTGATAATGTCCTCATGTGTTGTTTGGAAAGAGATGAAGCATAGAGAGTATTATCTAAACTGGATGTAGGTGAAGCTAGTGGGCACTTCGATGGATACACCACTGCTCACAAAGTATTAAGAGTTGGGTACTATTGGTTGACATTGCTCAAATATGCCCATGCATTATGTCGTAAATGCATAATTTGCCAAAAGGCTGCTAGACGAGTACAGAAGGAATTATTCCCTTTGCAACCTATTTTGGTAGATTATCCTTTTCAGCAGTGGGGTCTTGACATTATAGGGCCAATTAACCCCATTTCCTCGCAGCAACATAAATACATCATTACAACAACGGATTATTTTACCAGATGGTCCGAGACTGCACCACTAAAAGTGGTAAACACTAGTCATGTAATATATTTCCTTAACTCAAACATCATTACTTGATTTGGTATTCCCAAGTGTTTGGTATTTGATAATGGTTCCTACTTTTCATACCTCGATATGAGTGTTTTTTCTTTAGAAAAAGGGATCAAACTAAAATATTCTACCAGCTATTACCCCCAAGGAAACAGCTTAGCAAAATCGAAAAACAAAAACCTGATCAAAATCAACAAGAGGACAGTTTGCGAAAACCACAAAAAATGGCACAACGCGCTTTCTAACGCGCTATGGGCTGATAGAGTGACACCAAAAAATTATGTTGGTAATTCTCCTTTCTTTCTCATCTACGGAAGTGAAGTGATTCTCCCTCCTCATGTTCTACTTCCCTCTTTGCAATTATCATAGAAAGTTTAGGAAGAGGATTGTCCTCCTCTTGAAAGTCGAATTAATTCTTTGTTGAAATTAGAGGAAGTAAGAGCACAAGCAAAAGAGAGACTGGATCATAATCAACATATTGTGAAAAGCTGGTTTGATTCAAACTCTTCTTCAGATAGAAAATTCAAGGGAGGAGATTTGGTTCTCAAGTGGGATAAACCTCATGAGGGAAAAGGGGAACATACCGAGTTCCAGAACCTATGGTTGGGGCCCTTCATAATCGTTAAAAAGATAGGTCCTAGCTCTTTCTGCCTAAAGAATATAGAGGGACAACTAGACACCTTTTGAGTGAATGGCCAAGATCTCAAGAGGTATTTTTCATGATAATTCTAGATCTACCTTTTGTACATATTTTTCTGTTTTGATCTATTTTTATTTTCTGATTTTGGTTCTTTACATTTTGTTTGTTTTCACTTCTTTTTGGTTAAACTTATGTCTATGTCACCTTTTAGTTCGTGAAGGGGAACCATAATGCATCATTATGAATGAACTGTTAAGGTCTTCTCAAGAGAATCAATGTTGTGAATTGTTGAAACACAGACTAGCTAAAGAAAATTTATGTTTAAAACTGATTTCCTGGTCTCACTTTTTAATTATGAGCAGACACGACCATCTTTAAATATTTTTACGCTGTCCCTTATTTTAAATAAAGAAACTCAAGTATGCCTTCCTGTCCTCGAAAAATTAGTTTCATAAAGAAACTTATTTAAGATCATAATGAAGGTGATTAAGTAAAAAATTAAAGGATGGAAAATAACAAGTGTTCTAAAGATTGAAATTTTTAGCATCAGCCCGCTCTTCTGAATATCTTTAAATTTATACCAGACTGTAAACAATTTCTCGAGAGTTGTGGGAAGTGTTTGTAAAACTACTGGGATACTGAAAAAGTCTGCTGGCAATGGGTAAATGCATGCATGATGCCAAGACAACCTTGTCGAGGTACTGAATAGGCCCACTAGCAGTGAAGCAATGCCAGGTTCAAGAAATTTCTCAGGTATAAATTCCGATATTGACCATAAGCGTCCTTCATTTTGAATTGAAATTTCTTGGACAGGGTAGAGGCATCAAAGTGGGTTAATTGACATCCCTTTTGAGGCTATGGATGCCTACTAGTAGAAGTGGCCCTGTCAATAGTATCAGAGCCATGGACTTGAACATCGTTGCTCTCATTTTTAAAATTTGTCACCGGATTTTAGTTCAACAAAAAGATATTTGAACCTGGACTGTGTAATGATTGTTGGGATTCTCGATGTCCTTCAACTGTTTTTGATCTGTAATCATTCTAAGTAGTCCTAACATGAACTCATCAATGATGCAAAGATAACTTCTTCTCCCAGTAATTCGCCATTGTTGGCAGCCCTATACAATTTTCGCCTTGTAAAGTGACAAATAACAATTATTGTAGTTGCCTACACTTCGTTATGTAAATATTTCTATTTGAAGGTGACTATTCACGTGTAAAAAAGGTGTTTTGATTGTTCATATTTTTATTTTTTCATTTTTATGCTTCGTTCATGACTGAAAGCATGAATGAAGCATTGAAACTTATAACCATATTGCAATTGTATCCAAGGCTTATGTCTCTAGAAGGGTCAATGTTCTTACAATTCTTTTAATGAATGTTGTTTTTCTTTGAAGCTTACATATATCAATAAAACATTTGTTTTGAGTTGCTCCTGGATTATAAGCTATATCTTGAGTACTTTGTAAATACATCAAGAATAGATTGGCATTGAGACTATAAGCTTCTTCATTTAACGTCCTTGGTAGATCATTTTCGATTTTAAATATTTTGATTGGTATTTTGATTTTTTGGATCACATCCTCTCCTAACCTTGGAAAATCGAGGTATTTATTACATATGATCATATTCAAACACAACTCGGTCGTACCCTGTACTCTGTTTGAGGTGGAAGTTCGAATCGACAAATCCATCATTACAAACCAGAGTCTTGGGTTTCGCTCTGTACTCAGGGCATTCATTACCCGAAACACCCGAATTTTCGTGGCTTGAAACCCCTTATGCTCTCATTTTGGTCACGCTAGGGTAATTGTGGGTTTTATTCCTTTGTTATTTTCTCTGGATTTCCTCTGTTTCTTCCACCCTTTATACTCATAGTGATTTCTAGTCACTTTCGTGACTGCCTTTTCAAACCCTTATGGACCTTGTCGTTCGTGTAGAGCCAAATGGATCCCAAACTTTTTTGTTGTGTGATGACGTGAGTGAAGACCTTAAGAGTCAGGGTTGGGTTGAGTTTCTCAAGAAATTCCAGGGTTATAACTTACAAGAATCCGAAGATTTTTCCCTCACTTTCGATGAATGTAGAGCCAAAGTGGGCGATATTCAATTAGAAATCACCGAGGAATTTCTAAGCAAGGCAACGGGCCTCCCCCTCACCGGCCAAAAATAGTTTAAAAATTTCAAGTTGGAGGAGGTACCATGGAGCATATTCATCACCTCTTAGAAGATTCAATGATGTGACAAAGGTATGCCACTCTCTCTGTTGAAATATATATGGCACAGTTTGTTGGCAGTGTTAAGGAAATTTGTTACTTGTGAAGGTTGCTACGACCTCGTCTTCCTTTATCACATAAGATTGCTAATGCATTTTGTCGATTTTTAGTTAAACATGCCTTTTTAGTTATTAAGAAATTTATATAAGATGTCAAAGAGATATAAAATACATAAACTGGATTCCATCTCATTGCATCATGGGTTGATTAAGTTGTTGATGGCCCATCATTTGAAACTACTTAATGATGATTGGGATGCTTTTGTGACTCACAATGGCTTTGTTACAGTAAACCCTGTGGAGACTCTGGTGGTTGATAAACCTATACTAGAGAAGTCTCTTTTTCCCTCTAGTGATAGGCCAGTGTTATTATGTGAAAACCCTTGTGAAAGGGCTATGTCCAATTAGTCTATGTGTGAACAACAGGACATCAACTCCAAGCTGGTCAAAATTCTTGAGTTTGAACACATTGTCACGTTAGGAACCAAATATCAATATAGCATAGAAAAACCTCAGAGAAAGTAATCAACGCCTTCAAAAAGAGATAATTTCAAATAATAAGCCTCTTCGAGGGGGAAACCTCCTTTTAACCCACTTAAATGTTCAAGTACAATATGATTACAAATGAAAATGGCTCCTTGGTATATCTAGGAGACTAGGAGGTATAATTACAACTAATGGAATAAAGCCAACATAAATAAAATAACATTACTAATCTAATATGCCCCAATTAAGGGGTAATGAGCCAATATTAGGGCTTAACATGCCCCTCCCCTTAAGACAAGTGTTGTCTGCAATGCTTGAGTAAATCTGGATGCTTCTGTATAAAAGACTCATCTTTCCAAGGGGAATATTCAGCCGGTAGTTTCCTCCATTTAATGAGATACTCTGAAATGGATCTATTCCTCAACTAGAGAATTCTTGTGTTAGTGATATCTTCAGGCTCCAATATGATTTTTTCTTCCTCGTCAAGTTCTCGAAATATAGTTTGAACTGGGATCTTGTCGCCTATAACCTTCTTTAAGCATGAAACATGGAAAACTGGGTGTACTTGTGAAGATGCAGGAAACTCCAATTTGTATGCCATAGTACCAATATTTTGCAGCACCTTATAAGGGCCATAGTACTATGGTGATAATTTATTATCATTCTTGGCTTGCTTGAGGGACATCTTTTTGTATGGTTGTACTCTTAAAAACACCCAATCCCCTACTTCAAAACTTCTTTCAGTACGATGTTGATCTGCTTGTTGTTTCATGCAATTCTGTGCCATGGTCAGATTGTCCTTTAAGATTTGGAGAACTTGTTGTTGATTATCGATGTGATCTTCCACTGCTTGAACCTTAGATTTTTCTTTTATAGAAGAAGTGATGGAAGGAAGGTGGTATCCATAAAGTGCCATAAATGGTGTCATTTGTATTGCAGTATGAAAGGAAGTGTTATACTGTTTATCAGAGACAAAGCAATGAAGGTATCCTTCCAAAACTTTCTTCAATATCTCGGTTTGTCCATCAAATTGGGGATGATAGGATGAGCTATGAGCCAATTGAGTACCCAAAAAAGAAAATAATTTTGTCCAAAAATGTCCAGTGAAGATGGGATCTCTGTCACTTACAATAATCTTTGGGCTGCCATGTAGATTTTGAACTGTTTCCATGAATGCGGTGGAAACTATACTAGATTTGAAGGGACAAGAGGGTGCACAAAAGTGTGTGTACTTGCTCATTCTATCAACAATCACCATGATGACACTCTTTCCTTGAGACTTCGGTAACCCTATGATGAATCCATAGAAACCTCCTCCCAATGCTGACTTGGGATAGATAATGGTTGTAAAAGGCCTGGGGTCTTAATTGTTTCCACCTTATTTTGTTGGCAAACCAAACATTTTTCCACAAACCTTTGAACATTAGTTTTAAGGCCATCCCCAAAAAAATCCTTCTTGACTCTATAGTAGGTTTTAAAAAATATT
>SNQJ01S0030988.1:47530-73329 GCA_010110895.2 Picea sitchensis | reverse complement strand
TCACCACACTTATGTCCCTTACTGTACTTGTTGTCACAATTAAAGCATAAACCTTTTTCTTTTGTTTCCTCCAATTGTTGAGGTGTCAACCTTGTAGGTTGAGGTGTTTTAGAAGAATGAGCATTGTTCTCTCTATAGATGTTAGGATTGGTCCTTCTAGGAGCCATAACCATATTTTTACTTTCAACATTTCTTGTCACCTTAAATGAATTCTCCAATGATTTGGGTTCCCAAAGGAGAACCTCATGTTGAATGTTATCCTTTAAATTTCCTATGAATACATCAATCAAGTGCTCATATGGAATATTGTTTACCTTTATATTCAATCTTTGGAAGTTCTCAATGTGCTCAGTAACTGAACCCTTTTGCTTGAGATTTATCAATTGGCTAAAGAAGGTATTGCTCCTTGTATCCTCATAGTGTGCTATCATTTCTTTTGTGAAAATTGTCCAAGTGACGAGTGATTTGCGAGAAAAAAGCCATCGATACCATACAAATTGATTAGGTTCTAAATATAAAGAGGAAATTCGTACCTTTTGTGTATGTGGAACATTATGTAGATCAAAGATTTGGTCCATCTAAAGTATCCATGTGATTGGGTCCTTGCCATCAAACTTCCTCATATTGATCTTAGGAACGTGGTTGGACTTCAACCCAATGTTGGAGTTTCTCCATTCTTGATTCACCTTCCTTGTGTCCTCATCATAAATTTCATGGGATGCATTTTCACTTTCAGGTGTCTTCTCTGTTATGAAAATTTTCAAGACTTCCATGATATCCTCTTTTAAAACATCCATCTTTGCCTCCAACTTAGCTTCCATCTCTTGTATTTCATATTTTGTTGCTATCTTCTTTTGTAAATCAATTATGTCCCTACTCATTTCTTCACCTTCATCAAGAGTCCAAGTAGGATTGTTTGGAGGCTTATTTGGTGTAGAAGTTCCCTTTTTGGGTGGCATGTTGGCCAAGTATCACTTTTGAACCTTGATTTTGAGGTGGTTCTACTAGACAATATTTATTTTGTTGTATCTCCCAAGTTTCAAACCTTCTGGGTATGAAACTTTATTTTATGTAGTTCTATGATATTTCTTCTCTGCAATGCCATAGGTTTGATCAAAATTGGATGTGCCAAGTGGAATTTATGGTAACTTCCACACAACTTGCCTCTTTTTGGCCTTTCGAGGAGATCTCACTTGTATAGCATGCCCCACACACAATAATTGATATAAAATTATGAAACTCGTACCAAAAATACTACATACTGTCCACGATGAAATGAAACTAGTCCCACTCAATTTGGATACTCTAGGAATAAGTTATGATTTTTTTACCTGGAACACCTTCTTGAGACTAGTCATATACCCTATCTTACACAGGGTGTATATACAATTTTAATATGACCCAGAAGTTGAACATTTTACCATAGATACCTTGATAAATTTTGTGAATATCCTCTGTATTTCAGGGTCTGAAATGTTACACAAATTTTTTTATAGAGAAAATTCTGCAATGCCTCAGTTCAAGATGATTCCAGAACCCTATCTTGTACAGGTTGTATCTCCGAACATATAAGACCTCATGAGCTTAAATTTTAACCCAACTTACCTTGATCCATATAATAAATATCCTCTAAGCCATTCCTTCTGAAACATCGTAGAAAACATTTTATAGCGAAAATGCCAAGGTGTCTCAGATGTAGCAGCGAAACCCCAAGACCTTGAGCTCTGATACCATATGTTAGAAATAAAATATCAATATAGCATAGAAAAACCTAAGAAAAAGTACTCAACACCTTGAAAAAGAGATAATTTCAGATAATAATCCTCTTCGAGGGGGAAACCTCCTTTTACCCCACTTAAATGTTCAAGTACAAGATGATTCCAAATGAAAATGTGTCCTTGGTATATATAGGAGACTAGGAGGTATAATTACAACTAATGGAATAAATCCGACCAATATAAAATAACATTACTAATCTAATATTCCCCAATTAAGGGGTAATGAGCCAATATTAGGGCTTTACATGTCAACCCTAAACTTGACATCAAATACACAAGTGGAAACCCTTCCAAGCAATCAAAGAAAAATCGATACATGTGAGCGTATAATAACAATAGGGTTGGGAGACTAATTTCGAGGAGCCTACGAAATATATTAAAAGCTCATGCGAGCTCAATCAAATTGATCGAGGTCCATGACAACTCTAATTCAGATATTGAAAAATTCCTGGCAGTTGAAGACCCAAATCACTCTAAACCAGCTCTCAGTCAAGCCTTTGATTATGTGAATAACTTGCCACCGTGTCTGAAGTACAACAAGGATTTTCAAGGAATTAAATTCGGTCAAAGTACCAGAGTGGATAGTGGTAGTTTTTTAATGCACAGTGATGTGCTTTCTCAACCATTTACCCTCGCTATAAATTGTGAAGTGTATTTACACTGGATAGGTCTGTATTACACAGACATTCCCGTCCTTCAAGAAACAATCAAGGCTCTTACGGATCAAAACCTCTCATTGACAATTTAAAACCGCGAGCTCAAGATCGATGAACAAAGACAAGGAAAACACTTGAAAAGGAATGGAAATATCATAATAAAAAACGTCGATAGTATCGAGGCTATGATCAACTCTGAAATTTTGTGATTTGAATTTGGTTTGCAGTTGAATGGTAAGATTGTTTTTTTATTTATTTTTATTTTTTATCGTTATTTTTCTAATTAATATAGAGTGATTTAGATTTCTTTTGTCAATAATAATACTGGCTATAGAATCGAGAGATTTTGTAGCCAAGTCAATTTTCATATAAAATTTCGAAAATGTTGGTTAAATAAATATCTAATTTGCTTATTTCGTTTCTTCATGCCCTTATACCTCAAAGAAACTTGGGTCCCTTACCCATGACTTTGTGCTACCAAAATTTGCTACCAGGCTTCTCCAAGGGTTGACATCAATCTACAATATCACTCTCCAAAGGTAGATATCAATGACAACCAACAATCCATACCAACTATCCATCAACATAAGCCAACTATCTCACAATATCCCCCTTTTGCATTGATGTAAACACCAACATTGATGGCAACACTTAGTCATGATAACATTCATGCTTATACTCCTCATCAATGTTTCTCTCTCTGCCCTTTTGACATCAATGGGAAAGGGTATCTCTCCTTGGGGATACTCCCCCTAACTACACTCTCCTTGGAGTTGATCCCCTTTTATGAATTCCTTTTATACTTTCTCTGTGTTTCTAGTCATATGATTACTCTCTCTCCCTTCATATGAATAATGTCCCCCCCTTTGAAAAATAGTATCATTATGACGCAATATTGAAGTCATATCACTCATTCTTCCCTTGTGACAACCACTCCCCCTTGGAACATACCTATGTTCTCTCTTTCTAAGTATCTAACTCTCTTTCTTGCATGTGATGAATGTCTTCCCATGGAATCATACCTCTATTCTAACCTCTATGTCTGCAAACTTATCTGAATGATATGTCTACCTATTATTTTTGGTTATGTTTCTCTCTCTTGACTTCTCTTCAAGATGTTTTGTAGAAACAATATGTCTTTCTATACCTGTTTCCTTTTGGAGTTATTATCCATTGGTACTTCATTGTGTAATCAACTGACATATATGAAAAGCATTCAATAATAAGAATTCAAATATTCCTATTTAGTTATCATCCATTATAATAATTTTCCTTTTTCTCTAAACCACTCTCTGAACCAAACTATGAATCCATGCTCTCATCCACTGTCATATATCTTTCCAAAACTACTAAGTGTTCGTATGAATCCATCTCTATCCATACTATCCAAGACTATTCTACACAACTATCCATAATTTTGACCCATATGTCACTATAGTATCATGAAGTATTTATTACTACAACTAATTAATCTATCATATTTTACTTTTTCTAACAAACTGCTATGAATCTGTGTACTCAAATTCTGCAAGCTACTTGAAGGATGTTTCTCTAGTTTTTCTAAGCTACTGCATAGAATCCCCCTGTATATTATTCATTTTACCTAGGAGTCTCTAGAACTATGGCTCATAACAATTCTTTCTCTGATGCAGATTCATCATCATATTCATCGACAGATTCATCATCTCTCTAAGGTCTGATTTATTTCTTTCTGTCTATGGATTTATCTTTCACTACAATACCTGAAAGTACAATCTATTGAACCCGTTCCTTATTTTCTTTCATTTATTTTCCAAACCCTTTTGTATCTGACATCATCTTACATGGGGCCACACAAGAATTTCTTTCTTGAACATTTCTTTTATAATCCCTGCAATCTGCAACCTTATGTCAAAAGTTAGTACAGTAAAAAAAATGACCATAAAATAAATTTACATACCTCGGAGTGAATGATCTTCTTTGTGGTGTAGTACTTCTGAATTTCTTCTTTGATTGATCATGATCATGATTAAAGCTTCTTTATGGCTTGAACATGGACGGTATTCTTGAAGATGTATCGTTATTAGTTTTCTTAGATTCTGGTTGACCATGATTCCTTCCTTTGAGTACTTCTGCATAACTCTTGCTCTTTTCTTCATTCTTCATTTCTATCTACCTAGAGTTCTTCTCTTAATTCTCTACTGCTAATGTGGGTGTTTTTGTCTCTTCAACATTCTTGTTGAGCTTGACAATTTTACTTCTCAATGTGATAACTTCCTCTTCAAGTTTCTCAACCTATTCTTCTTTCTTTACTATCTGAGACTCCATGACTTCTTCTATTCTCTTCGCTTCTACAAGACAAATTTTTAATGTGATTATTTCTTCTTCAAGTACTTTCTCTTCTTGACCAAATGATGACTCAAGTTGGTTTAGATAGTTAGTTCTTTCCTTAAGATGGTCTTTCATTATTTTCTCTCTCATTTCTACTTCTTCCTTATGTGCTACTATGTTGGCTTCCAAATACTATTTTTGATCTTTAAGATTTTATTTGATCTTTCTGGCTTCCTCTATCTGAGTTCTTAAGTTCTTGATGATCTGTTGGGATTATTAAAATATGTGAACACTTTCCTTTTGTTTCATCAATTATTTCTTGAGTGACTTGTTTTCTTCTCTTTCCTTTCTTAGTTCATCTAAAGGATTGATCAATTCTTCTTCATAATTGACTTCTTTTTCAATTATTTTTTCTGTCTCATTTCCTTCATCGCATTCCATTCCAAGATGTCCATGTTTTTCACAATTAAAGAAAAACAACATATTTCTATTGATTATGTACTTTTCATCTTTTGAATCCATTTGACATGGTGAACATCTTTATTCTTGATCTATGCTTGCATCTTCTTTGGAATTTTCTCAATCTCTGATGGGTGAAGAATATATATCATGTAACTTATCCCAAAGTTCTTTGGCTGATGAACATTTACCAACCTTTTATCTTACTGGATTAGGTAATCCTTCCCGGATGAAACCCATTGCTATTTTTTTATTCTTCTTCAATTCCTTCTTGGTTGCATCCTTTTCCCTTTAATTATCATATCCTATAAAAACTGATGGAAAAATATAATACCCCTATGCATGTAAAAATACTTTCTTCCCTCTGATACATATATCATACTTTAAACCATTTTGACCATTAAGAACTGATACTCCATTCTTAGAATAATCCATGATCTCCTTCCAGTGGTTAAACTATTTTTGGAAGGAACTCGCTGTCATACCAATTGTTGGATTACTGAGAGGTGGGGGTGAGGTGGGGGTGAACAGTGATGAGAAATTATACTAATTATTAATCCTTTAAACCACAAAGGATATTCTTTTACTTATTCAACCATGTTCATATGTTCATCATCAATATATTATTGTATCATAAGAATTAACTTTCATTAGTGCATAATAAACAATAATAAACACATCCACATAATGCACAATACACCAATATTTACGTGGAAACCCAATGCGAGAGAAAACCACAGAATGATTTTCTTATATGTCAAGCATTACATTCAAGGAAGAACCAACTTCCAATTATCCACCTACAACTGGAAGGAGGCTCCAATCGCCTAGTTTATCAGGCTACAACATGAGGGAATCTCCAACTTCCCAATTATCTGGATACAACCAGAAGGAGGCTACAACCCTCTATGTTTTCCGGCTACAACCACCTAGTTTCTCAGGCTACAACCTGAGGGAAGATCCAACTCCCCAATTCTTTGGATACAACTAGAAGGATGCTACAACCCCCTATATTCTTTGGCTACAACTGAAAGGTGTCTACAACCCCCTATGTTCTCTGGCTACAACTGGAAGGTGGCTACAACCACCTATACTTTCCTCATCCAACCGCCCTGAAATATAAGTAGAATGATGGAACCATTATAACACTATCACTATGAGATATATTGTTTTCAACATGTACCTATCAACCTGCACCAAACAAATTGTAACAACCTGTACCAAAAAACCTGTAATCAACCTGTAACATAAACAAGTGCATCAACCATGCACAAAACTGTACCTCAAACTATACCATAAACAAATGCATCAACCATGAACCAAACTTGTACCAATAACTTGTCACAACAGCCTGTCCAAACAACCTATCACAACAACATGTGTCATCAATCTTATCAACAAAATAAGATCTACTCACCAAGATCAATCACCACGACAACTCTCAATAATGTGCATCACAACAATTCATAATCATCACCAAGATCAACATGTGCTTCTAATAATATACCAAGACAAGTATGCTACATCATCCATAAACCATGTGTCAACAATACTACTAACAAGTTCCTCCAACCATGTACCAAGTATGTACCAATCATGCATCAACTATGTCTCATCAAGATGTACCAACATCATCAACTATACACCTCATGTCTGTGCAAACTCATCAACTACTTGTCTCAACCATGTACCCAACATGTACCTCAACCATATAAAAAATACATATACAAATATAATGATCAAAATTTCTCTAGCAATACATCACACTATCCATAACCAAATACCATAAACCATTACATGAAACCATGTGCCACAACCTCACTATTATAAAACCTCTATATGTAACATACCTCAAACAAAATCCCTCATCAATTTCATCATCCAAATATTATTTGTGACTTTGTAACATACCTAATGTATATGATCACATACCTGTAGACCTACCTTAAATTTAACAACAAGATACTATCATTTTCATCAAACTTTACTTTAGTCTCACATGACTAATTTTGGATTACTCAAAAACCCTAACTTGCAACAGTCATAACTATGTACATGTAATTAATAAAGATATGAAAATAGTACACAATGTCCTTCGGTGTCCTTTATGCTATTCCTCCAGGTTTCACTACTTGGAACCTCTTGGAAAAGGAGTTATAGAAAAAATGGCATACCTTGTTGAATTATGGCTTATTCTAGAGAGAGAACTTGTAGAGCATTCCCTACACAGAATATTTGTTTTATGGATATTAAAATGGTACACAAAATACTACAGATTGTACTCTAACCAATACATTTTGTCTTATTGAATTTGGATCTAGTATGAAGAATTTATGATGTTTTTACCTGAAACACTTGTTTTAGACTAGTTTCAGGACTAGCCACAAAGCCTATTTTACACAGAGTGTAAATCCAAATATACACTGACCCACAAGATTAATTTTTTATCACAATTACTTGGATATGTTTTCTCAATGACCACTATATTTCACTATCTGAATCATTGTAGAAAAACAATTATTGTGAAAATGGTGAGATGACCTATAAATAACATACCTTCAAAAGCATCATCAAATGAATTTATCCTCCCTTGAATTTTGGCCTTGTTCACTTCAGATTCCCTATGAAATTCACCTTATATATCCTTTGGTTACCTCAGTTACTTGTAGATATTCAATATTCCTAATGGATGCAAATGGGAGACCGTTTCTCTCTTATTTATACTCTCCAAGTAGCTTCCTCTAGAAGTATCCACTTAACCACTTTGTCCACTTAGCCACTTTTTCCACTTAATCAACTTTGTCCACTTAGCCACTTTGTCCACTTAACCATTTTGTCCACTTGGCCACTTTGTCCACTTAACCGACTTTGTCCTCTTAGCCACTTTGTCCACTTAACAAATTTGTCCACTTAGCCACTTTGTCCACTTAACCACTTTGACTACTTTATTATTTAAATAATTTCTCTTTACTCAAAATTTATTGTTGCAACTAAGTTTTATATAGTTATTCAATTCATAGCTTCTTTTCCCTTAACGAACTTCTTGTTGCAACCACTTTATTATTAAATTTATTTCTTTGTCAACCACTTTGACTATTCAAGCTTCTCATCAAAACTACTTTACTATAACTACCAAACTCACAAATTCTTGTTGCAACTAATTTATTTTTAATTATTTTCTTAATGCAACAACTATACCCATGATTAAATTCTAGTTTCACCCACTTTGACTAGTCAAATTCTTCTAGGATTTTCTAGAGTAATTTGACTTATTTGACCTCCTAGGAGCTTCTATATAACTCATGAGGGTTCTCCAACTTCACAAGGCCATTCCTCTCTAACTGTGAGGAGTTATGTGATGTTCAACATATTACTAGAAATGGCATGACATGTACTATTCAAAGGTTGACATCACTGACAACCAAAAATCCATACCAACTGTCCATCAACCTAAGCCAATTGTCTGACAATATAAAGATTAAAGTTAATAATTATAAATCTTTCAATAGGATAAACATTTTAAGAAAACTTTGCACATGTATTTAATATATATATATATATATATATATATATAATTTGAGTGTTTTAATGGTTAAGAACATTTGTTTCCTCCTTGAAGGTCACATGTTCAAATTTGGAGGGAGGTAAGTCATGTCTCTTGTCCCACAAACAAGAAGGTCTCAAACACCAATTTGGTTTCTGGCTTGGCCATGACATAAATTATTATTTTTAACATTTACTTTCACAAAACGATGTAGGAGCATTGTTGGCAAGCACGTGGAGTAGAACCACTTAGCGCATGGGAATCTTTTCGGAATCTCAATGCTAGCAATTACAACACATATTTTTTAAGCATGCCTGAACTTTAGCGACGAAAAAATCTTTGAGGCATGCTTGAACGATTGCAAGAGAAGTGGGAGTTTCCACTCCTGCTCTAGAATGCGATTGGTCTAGATAGTCGTTAGGTTAATTTTTAGAGTAGACAAGTAGCCAGGGGGAAACCCTAAGAGCCCTCTGAGATAAATAGAGGTTTTCTACACCCAAATGAGGCTGGCTACAGAGTATATGTTAGCTACAAGTTAGTACGAGATTTCAGTTTCAGTTGTATCCATTTTCACTTTTGAATATAACAGAGGAAAATTGATCCAATGCATGGTGTGTGAACGTTGTTTGAAATTCTTGGTTATTTTGTTTTCCTTAGTAAATGAATGAATTTTATTATGAGTGAATGTAAATTTGAATGTTAGGATAAGTTTCAATTGTTTCTCTTCTCTTGAAGTAGTGCAAGGTGTGCAAACAGAATGCAAGGAGTGCATTAACGGTATCTGTTTCGATTTCAAAGCTCGGAAGAGATAACAAAGAATTTTCCCTTTGCAAGGAGTGAAAATAGACTGGTGCAAAGCATGCACAGTTATCCACAAGAACCCAAAACATTGCATAAATATATGATGCAAGGAGTGCACAGATCTTATATTCGACTAAGTGTCGAAGAGACTTTGCAAGAAGTCATAGAACCAAAAAAGGAGAACGCCAGGAGGGCGAGAGGAATTTCTCTTCAATAAATCCTTAGGATTTGAGTTATCAAAATCCCTGAAGTGAAAGGAGTGTGTGGGAAATCGAAATATTCACAAGACCTAGCTCATGAGGGATAACACTTTTCATAAGTGTTAACGATATCCAAGAAATAGACTCGTCAGAAGGACAAAGGTCGAATCCTTTGAATTCTTCTAAAATATTCTAAGTTCGAAGAAAGCCTAAGCTTAGGGGGGAAGATATGGACTATCCGATCAACATCCAAAAAATGAGGAGAAATAGTAGAGGAGGAAGGATCTTAGCCGTTTAGTTCAAGTGCAAGAGAATCATAGTCATCCAATCAAGGTAAAGTGCACTATCATTAAAGATTTGAAGGCACACAGGAGGAACAAGGTCACAAAATTCTAAAATCATCGGGATTTTCCATTTCAAGGAGCACATGTGGTGAGAGATCCGTGTTTCATTGACTCATTACTCGAACGATTCAAAGGTTGAGTTGTGAGAACTCATGAAAAGAAAAATCATGACTTGATCTAAGCCATTGATCAAAGGAGAGATCTCGACCATTGATCCAGTGCCATCACAATCTCAGGTATCGGGGGAACGGAGGTAAGTAGACTCCAAAGTCGTAAAATGTGAAATCCTGATTTGATCATAGTCGTTGATAAAAGGAATGATCTGAACAGACGATCCAGTTCCATCGCAATTTTGGGTATCAGGACGACGGAGGTACGGAGATTTCCAAAGTCACAAAACAAGAAACGTCAACTTGATCGCAATTTTCGATCAAAGAAAGATTTAGACTGTCGATATAGGGTCATCACGATTTCAGATATTGGGGGAACGGAGGTAGCATCACTCCCAGAGTCACAAAATGTGAAATTGTGATGCCCCTTTCACTCAAGCACGTGATCACCACCAACAGTCACAAAGAGAGAGAGGCTAGTATGCACTAGGCCCCTGTCGGGATTTCGTGAGTCAGGAGAGTCGGGGAGACTCACATGCAAAGGCTGAATATGTGAAATCATGAAACAACTTTTGAGTTAGGCGAGTGGTCATAACCATGGTCACAAGAGGGAAGGGGCTTAGCCAGGGGAGAGATAGCGCCTGGTTAGTGAAGTAGTTGAGCAATGCGTAGAAGAGGACCCATGGGTCTAATACAACCTGCATCAAGAGGTATCATAGATCTGGTCCAATGGATTGATAAGGGAATATCTAAACCATCAGTCTAGAGGGAACCGTCAAGATTGTGATATCAACGGTCATCTTGCATTGCAGGGCCAAGAGTTGTGCGGACATTAAAAGGTTGGGGACAGGCTGCAATCCATACCATGATTTTATAGGGAGACACGTGGAGGCTCAGGGGAATTGTGGGCCCAAAAGTAGTCTGAATTCAAACAACTAGTAATTGGGCCCGTAATCGCGTGGTCATCACAAAGGTCACATCTGAGAAGGGACGAAGAGAGGGGGCGCTAATGCCAACTCTGAGATTTTTTTAGAGCATAAAAGTGAAGGTTGTGGGTGTCCTAGAGCCTACAATAGGAGTTGTGATGACCTGTAATTGACACAGGATGAGACCAGTGAGGTTTCAGAGAGTCACTGACTCCATAATCGAAGATCCTGACCTGGAGGTCACACAACCCTTAGGAGGGAAGGGGGTTTGTACCAAGTGGTATCATAGCAGAATTTTTTCTTGTAGACAACAGGTAAAGGAGAAGAGACAAAATAACTCGAAGTTGTACTCTATGTGTGTGACAGACAGTCAACACAATGCCCCCAAGGAGACGAGTGGAACCACCTTTGGCTAATTGAGCTATAGAAAGGGAGATGTGAGAACGTCGTGAAAGATTAGAGGCGATGGAGGCAACATAAAGATGAGCACTTGATGCTGGAGATGTCAGTGATGCAGAGAGAGAAGAAGCAGTGGGAGAGAATGTCATCAAAGAAGATGCAGGAGAGGCTGTTGTTGAAGAACGCTTGCTGAGAGAAGTTGCCAGATTGGGAGGTAGGGCCAAGATAGAGGTCCCAATGTATGAAGGAAATTTGGATGTTGAAGAGCTATTGGATTGGATAATATCCATACAACTACACACCTGAATCCATACAAAGTCTCATGGTTGCAGAAAGGAAAACAGGTAATGGTTACTAAACAATTCTTGGTTGAATTTAATATAGGAGGATATAGGGATGAAATTCTATGTGATGTAATTCTCAGGGATGTATTCCATATTTTGTTGGGAAGACCATGGCAGTTTGACAAGAATGTCATTCATGATGGGAGGAAAAATACATACACCCTGGAGAAGAATGGTAGAACACACATGTTGTTTCCAATAGAGGAGAAGAAAGTGAAAGAGGAAGCTAACACAAGCATAGTTCTCATGAGTGGTAAGGAAATCCTGAAAGAAGTCAAGGACGAATAGGAGTTGCAGTCCATTGTGGTGAGGAAACCTAGAGTTATCCTTACAGGTACTTCGATGGAGGATTTTCTTGAAGAATTTCAGGAATTTGTGGAAAAATTTGCTGACATAGTGGTGGATGATCTACCTAACGCATTGCCACCCGTCATAAGTATCAACCACCATATTGAATCGATACTAAGAGAAAGTCCGCCAAACAAAGAAGCATATAGATTGACTCCTGGAGAGAACGACGAAGTGAAGAACCAAGTCCAGGAATTGTTAGACAAGGGCTTGGTCAAACAGAGCTTGAGTCCATGTGCAGTACCAGTTGTATTGAGTCCAAATAAAGATGGAGGATGGAGAAAGTGCACAGACTCAAGATACATTAACAAGATCACCATCAAGTATATATTTTCTTTACCAAGAATGGATGATTTAATGGACTATTTAAGTGGAGCAAATTTATTTTCTAAAATAGATTTGAAAAGTGGATATCACTAGATTAGGATGAGAGAAGGTGATGAGTGGAAAACAACCTTTAATACAAATGAAGGTTTGTATGAGTGTATTGTTATTCCATTTGGCTTAAGAAATTCCCCGAGTAATTTTATGAGGCTGATGAATGAAATACTGAAAGATTTCATTAGTAAATTTATGGTTGTGTATCTAGATGATATATTGATATTTAGCAGGACTAAAGAAGAGAATTTGAGGCACCTGACATTATTAATGAGTAGGCTACAACAGGATAATTTGTTGATAAATTTGAAGAAGTCCTCTTTTATGAAGATAAAACTCATTTACTTGAGTTTTGTGATATCTTCAAATGAACTAAATACGGATCTACAGAAGGTAAAAGCAATCAAAGAATGGTCCTCACCAAGGAGTATGTTTGAGGTAAGGAGCTTCCATGGATTAGAAAGATTCTATAGGAATTTCATCAGAGACTTGAGTGGAATTTGTGCACCAATGATGGATACAATGAAGAAGAAGCGCAAGTATTTTAAATGGATAGACGAGGCCGAGAGGAGATTCAATATACTGAAGGATAAAATAACACAACGACCAATTCTGGTCTTGCCGAATTTTGAAAAGACATTTTAGGTGAGATGTGATGCAAGTGGAGTTGCAATAGGAGTAGTTTTGAGTCAGGATAATAGACCTATTGCCTATTTCAATGAGAAGTTGAATGAGGCCAAGAGAAAATAATCTACGTATGACATGGAGTTTTATGCCATAATTCAAGCCTTGAAGAAATGGAGACATTATATTGTCCCACGGGAATTTGTCTTATATAGCGATAACCAATCTTTAAAATTCATAACTAGGCAGGAAAAATTGAATCAGAGGCATGCAAAATGGGTTGAGTTTATCCAGGATTTTAAGTTTTTCATAAAACTTATCACTGGGAATTCTAACAAGGTTGTTGATGCATTAAGTAGGAGATGTTTGATTCTACAGGAATTTCAGGTGGAGACCTTGGGGTTTGAACACCTTAAGGACATGTATTATGATGATACAGATTTAAAGGAAGCATACAAAGCACGTGCAAACCATGTGCTGAGAGCCACAAGCCAGTGGACAGAGTACATGATTCAAGAGGGATCAATGTTCAAGGGAAATCAATTGTGCATACCAAAATTCTCAATGAGGGATAACCTTTTGAAAGAAAAGCATAGTGGAGGATTGGTTGGACATTTCGTCCATGAAAAAATGTTTTCACAGTTGAGCAGTTCATACTATTGGCCAGGTATGAGAAAAAAATTGATAAAGTATCTGACCATATGTAGAATATTCTAGCATGCGAAAGGAAAAATATAGAACACTAGATTGTATCAACCATTTCCAATACCAAAGAGGCCATGGGATGCAATAAGCATGGATTTTGTGTTGGGACTACCAAGAACGCAAAAAGGAATTGATTCCATCTTTTTGGTGGTGGATATATTTTCAAAGATTGCATATTTTATCCCATGCCAGAAGACCAATGATGCAACAAATGTTGAAAATATGTTTTTCAAGGGAGTTGTAAGACTTCACGGCCTACCCAGAAGCATTGTCTCGAACAAACACACAAAATTTGTTGGTCACTTTTGGAGAAAACTATGGAAGAAGTTGGGGACATATTTTTCCTTCAACTCAACTTATCATCCTCAAACACATGGACAGACTGAGGTGGTGCATAGAAGTTTAGGAAAATTATTGAGGAGTCTGGTCATTGAGCACCATAATCAGTGGGATCATATTTTTCCGCAAGCATAATTTGCATATAATTACTCATCAAATAGGAGAACTGGAAAGATCCCATTCCAAATATTGTATGCAATGCAACCCAGGGGAGTATTTGAGTTGAGAGACCTTTTAACAGAGTGAGATTGGGAGCGTTGGAGCAGAGAGTTTGTTGCAGAAATGCAGAGGCTCCATAGCCAGATCAGAGAAAAGTTGCAGAGTTATAACCAAGAGTACAAGAGAAAATTTGATCAACATTGTAGAGAACTTCAATTTGAAGTAAGAGATCAAGTTTTGGCACATCTCAGGAAAGAAAGGTTCCCTAGGGAAACATATAACAAGTTAAATGTGAAGAAGATAAGACCATGTAAGATCTTCAGAAAGTTTGATGCAAACATCTATGAGATTGAGCTGCCAGATGATGTGGGCATATCACCCATATTCAATGTTTCAGACTTATATCATTATAGGAAAGATGAAATAGAGGGATCAAAATATGAAGAGAAGCTTTAGTGGGAGAAACAAATGCCTATAGCAGAAAAACCACATATGGAGAAGATTGTTGATCAGAGGATTGGCAAAAAGACTAGAAGGAAGACCTATTTTGAATATATGTTCAAGTGGAAGGGACACCTAATAGAGGATGTCAGTTGGGAAAATGACACTACTATCCAAAAGCATGGAAATTCAATGGAGGAGCTCATGAATAGGAGTCCATGAATTTTTGTCAAGGGGAGTATGATGCAGGAGCATCATTGGCAAGCACGTGGAGCAGAACCACTAATTGCATGGGAATCTTTTCAGAATATCAACACTGGCAGTTATAATGCATATATTTGAAGAAACATCTGAGATAAATAGAGGTTTTGTATGCCCAAATGAGGTTGGTTGCAGAGTATATGTTAGCTACAAATTAGTAGGAGATTTCAGTTTCAGTTGTTTTTTTATTTTATTTTAGTTGTAGCCATTTTCACTTTTGAATATAAAAGAGGAAAATTGATCCAATGTATGTTGTGTGAATATTGTTTCCAATTCTTGGTTATTGTGTTTTCATGGGTGAATGAATCAATTTCATTACGAGTGAATGGAACTGTGAATGTTAGGATAAGTTTCAATTGTTTCTCTTCTGTTGAAGTAGTGCAAGGTGTGTACATAGAACACAAGGAGTGCATTAACATGATCTGTTCGATTCCAAAGATTAGAATAGATAACAAAAAAAATTCCCTTTGCAAGGAGTCCAAAGAGGCTGGTGCAAGGCGTGCACAGTTATCTGCAACAACCCAAAGCCTTACATAAAGATCTAGTGCAAGGAGTGCACATATCCAAGATTCGACTAAGTGTCAAAGAGACTTTGCAAGAAGTTGAATAACCAGAAAAGGAGAACACCAAGAGGGTGAGAGGAAATTCTCTTCAAGAGATCCTTAGGATCTGAGTTATTAAAAATCCTGAAACTCAAGGAGTGCACAGGAAATCTATGTCTTCGAGAGACCAAGCTCAGGAGGGATAACACTTTTCATAAGTGTTAACGAGAGCCAAGAAACAGACTCGTAGGAAGGACAAAGGTTGAAGCCTTTGAATCCTTCAAAAATATTCTAAGTATGAAGAAAGCGTAAGTTTAGGGGGAAAGATCTTGAACGTCCAATCAATGTCCAAAAAACAAGGAGAAAGTGCAGAGCAGGAAGGATCTCATCTGTTTGGTCTGACCACAAGAGAATTATAGCTATCCAATGAAGGTAAAGTGCACTAGCATTAAAGCTTTGAAGGCACACAGGAGGAACAAGGTCACAAAATTATGAAATCATTGGGACCATCCATCGTCAAGGAGGAAACATGGTGAGAGATCAGCGTTTCGTTGACTCATGACTCGAAGGAGTCAAAGGTTGATTCGTGAGAACTCGTGAAACGTGAAATCACGACTTGATTTGAGCCGTTGATGAAAGGAGATATTTGGAATGTCGATCCAGTTCCATCGAAATTTCAGGTATCGGGGGAACGGAGGTAAGGAGAGTCCAAAGTTGCAAAACGTGAAATCCTCATTTGATCACAACATTGATCAAAGGAAGGATCTAAACCGTTGATCCAGCGCATCGCAATTTTGGGTATCGGGACAACAAAGGTACAAAAACTTCCAAAGCTGCGAAATGCGAAACACTAACTTGATCACAATCGTCGATCAAAGAAACATTTGGACCGTTGATCTAGGGTCATCGTGATTTTGGATATCAGGGGAATGGAGGTAGCAACACTCCCAGAGTCATGAAACGTGAAATCACGACGTGCCTTTCATTTAAGTATGTGGTCACCGCCAGCGGTCGCAGAGAGAGGGGCTAGTATGCACTAGGCCCCTGTCAGGGTTTGAGGAGTAGGGAGAGTCAGAGAGACTCGCATGCAAAGGACTAATACATGAAATCATGAAATGCCTTTTGAGTTAGGCGAGTGGTCATAACCATGGTCACAAGCGGAAAGGGGCTTAGCCAGGTGACAGCTAGTGCCCGATTAGCACGGTAGTTGAAAAATGCTCAGAAGAGGACATGTGGGTGTCATATGACCTGCATCAAGAGGTATCGCAAATCTGGTCCATGGATTGAGAAGGGAAGATCTGAACCGTCAGTATAGAGGGCACCATTAAGACCGTGAGATTGATGATCAACTCGCATTGTAGGGATAGGAGTTATGTGGACATTGAAAGGTCGAGGTTGGGCCACAATCCATACCATGGTTTCACCAGGGAGACACGTGGAGGCTCGGGAGGAATTGTGGGCCAAAAATTAGTTCGACTTCAAACCAGTATTAACCGCGCCCGTAATCATGTGGTCGTCACCAATGTCACCTACACTAGGATCCTAGATCCTACAGTAGGAGTTGTGAGGACCTTTAGTTGACACAGGACAAGACCAGTGAGGTTTGAGAGAGTCACCAACTCTAGAATCGAAGATCATGACCGGGAGGTCACACAACCCTTAGGAGGGAAGGGGATCTGCACCACAAGTCTTCCAAATATTTGCAACTAATGCTTCAAAGACAAATCACTTGGATGTCTCGATGATAAGTGATAGTGGTAATAAATACCTACAACAATTCTCATACAACCAAGTGTCACTAGAGTCCAATTGTATATTCGACAATTTTTTTTTAAACAAAATCCTTAAATTATAGGTTGAATGCTAATGCAAAATATGAAGGCCTAAATATAACAAAATATATTTTGTTTAATTTTAAATTCTACATTTGGAACTATAAAGTGAAATATAGTTAAATTGTTTTAAAATGAATAAGATAATAAAATCTTACAAGTAAAAAAAATATCATTATTTTTTTTAATTATGATATATTTGAAAGAAAAATAAATAATAATATGAACATAATATTATTTTTCCTTATAAACTATATATTTGGAATGAATTGAATCTATCTGTGTGCATAATTTCATGAGAGATTAATGTATAGTTTATTAGGAATGAATTGAATCTGTGTGTATGCACAATTTCATGAAATATTAATACATGTAGCATATTCAAAATTATCATGAAGATAGGGATATTGATCAAGATTTTAAAAAATGAAGTTTTCCATACCCAAGTTGAATATGAAGTAGCCAATTCATTAAGCACCTTGGTAAATAAAAAGTATCCCCTTAAGAAATATTCGAACTTTAAATAATGTGAATGATTCATATAATATGTACCCGTAAATTATAAACAAAACAAAAAAATTACATGTCCTTCACAAATTTATTCTTTTAAGGATAGGATTTTTTTTTGATTTTTTTTTTTTTTTTCGGTGAGATTTTTGAATTGTTGGAAATAACATGGAGAGATTTACATCTCCAATGTTTTAAAGTTTGATATTTGTATATAATTTTTTCTATCTTCAAAGGAAATGAATATTATTTTTTACATAAAAATGAATCTTTTGTATTTTTTCATATCCTCTTTCTTCATCTCATAATGGAAAACGTATTGTGTTTATGAAAAAAATATTTCATTTATAGGGCATGTGTGGTGATTATGGACCCCGTGCATGTTCCATCAGATGAGAAAGAATAGGTTAGAACCTCGTACATTTATTTTCATGCTTAAATTGTGGCTATGGCCACAAGACCCCTCTATCATTTGAAATCTTCATATTTTCACATATATTATGCTTATGGGACAAATAATACCTTTGCAAGGCCCACAATTTTGTTTAGGTCCCATGTGCATAATTAATGAGCCTTAAAAGTGACTTTTAGTCCCTAATATAATAGTGTCACCCCTTGGACCATATCTAGGGAACTAAGACCCATTAGTGGTTCACAAAATCTTAAAATGGTGTCGATAGTTCAAGAACAATGAGGGTTGAATTTTTTTTTTTCTAATATATGCTTCAAGCACCATTGTTCCTTGTCCCAAACCCTTTTTAGCATTTACAAGACACATACAAAGACACCATTTTATAAAAAGTATCCATATATTTAAAACCAAACATCAAACAATAGTATAAGAGTATTTTAAATTAAGATTTATTCATAATAGCAAAAGAATTTTGAATTATGGGAAAACAAGTTTAGTTTTTAGTTAATAAATGTCGATGGTTAGTCCATGCTTATTAAA
Organism: Picea sitchensis; assembly: GCA_010110895.2. Classification (NCBI taxonomy): domain Eukaryota; kingdom Viridiplantae; phylum Streptophyta; class Pinopsida; order Pinales; family Pinaceae; genus Picea; species Picea sitchensis. The sequence continues at coordinate 54,370 of SNQJ01S0030988.1, read as the reverse complement.
TACCCAAAGTCAAGTAAAAAGTGATTGAACAAAACCGATTGCTCTTTTAAAAATTACTTAACTATTTGCATGCTAAAGTAATAAAACTAATCCATTTTTTGAAACTATTCTTGATGCATGCAAGAGTATCATAAATCTATGTAATTATACTCTTCAAGTTCCTTGTAGAATAATTAAACACAAAGTCAATATCATCCTCCTATAAGTAGTCCACTATTATATAACTTTAAATATGGGAAAACATAAGTCACTTTGTAAACACTCGGTGAAATCCCGATGCTTTCTTTATCGAATGATATCAAAAGAAAAGAAAAGGGATTCTATATAAAACAAACCAATGCTAACACTTGTAAGTTTCACAAAAATAAAACCGAATCTGCAAAGTAATTTTCATATACAAATTATATAATGATTCATAGTTGATATCTAGGTAAGAGAGTATGGTGAGGCATGTGAGACTTAGAGGACCACATGAAAACAATAAACAAGACGCCTTACATCTTCAAAGTAAAAATCACTCACATGCACATGCAAGTACAAACAATTACTCACTCTCAAGCACATGTTGAGACCTTGTTTATGGTTTTAGAACATATAGGTAATCATAGTTTTTAAAATGACAAGGTACGATCAAAGCTATTATTTTACAAAAAATATTCATATTTTTAGGACAAAGCATTGACAATAGCATAAGAGTCTTTTAAATTAAGATTTCTTCATAATAGCACAAGTCTTTTAAATTATGGAAAAATGAGATTAGTTTTTAGTTAATAAAGATTAAGGTTTGATGGTTACTCCATGTTTATTGAATACCCAAAGAAAAGTAAAAATTGATTAAAAAAACTAATCATTCTTTTAAAAAGAATGGAAGCACCCGTATACCTAATTAATCACTTGTTTTAGGTGGAAATATTGGAGGACATGTAATTCTTCACCCAATTAACTAAGGGAAGACCTTAGCAATTTTAAACCTCGAATTCCAAATATATTAGAAGTTTGGTAGAACCTTTGAAAGGAAAGAGGTAAAAACCTGAAAAACTAAGTTTGGAATCATACTATACGCTAGAGGAAACTAGTGTTTTAAGTTTGGAGAATTCATAGCCATTGATTTGACGAAGTGAGAAGATAAAAAATGTTGGTCGGATGATGCTACCTTTAGAGTAACTAAAGTAAGGTAGTATTTGGAATCCAATGGAGAGAGCCATGAATCGATGAGGACCATCGATCTATCAGAGAGTGACTTGGAAAAATTATGGATTGTTGGATCCAGTAAAGAGATTGTCAGACAAAGTGGTTATCGGAGGCCATGAAGGAGAAATGTAGAAAGATTATGATGATAGGAAATATGAGGACTGTAGATACACTATGAGGTATACCACGAGATCCTATTTGTTGTATCTAGAATTTTTTTTCCCAAGGTTGAATATTTTAAGACCCTCATATGCAACATCCCTTAACCATGAATATGACAAAGTCTGTAGGATCATATGAACAAGGCTCATTTGAACCATCAAAGAGTGTGTGTTCAGAGTGAGTGTGTGGTCGTTCAAGCCATCGAAACGTGTGTTGTCATTCAAACCGTCAAAGATTTTTTGGTTGAAGTAGTTCATATAGCCGAAGTGGAGATGCTCGGAGGAGGGAGGGACTCTAAGAACAAAGGGATGACCATTGATTTGTATGTGGGAGACAAGTAAAAATGGTGGCTAACCCTTATATTACACATTGGTTTTTTTCAACCCTCATTGTTCTTGAACTATCTCCACCATTATAAGATTTTGTGAACCACTAATGGGTCTTAGTTCCCTAAACATGGTCCAAGGGGTGACACTATTATATTAGGGAATAAAAGTCACTTTTAAGGATCATTGATTATGGACATGGGCGCTAAACAAACTTCTAGGCCCTCCAAAGGGATTCTTTGTCCCATAAGCATCATATATGTGAAAATATGAAGATTTCAAATCATAGAGAGGTCTCATGGACATAGTGATAGTTTAAGAATGAAAATAAATGTATGAGGTGCTAACCTATTCTTTCTATTCCTATGGAACATTCACAGGGTCCATGAAACAGACCTCCCCGACCCTCGGGTCGAAGTCTTCTCACAGGATCGTTCTTTGTTTCCTTCGAGCCGGATCATCTCTTTCGATTCCCTGCTGGAATCTCCTTCCAATTGATCCACAGGTTCTTCAGAAGCTCCCCTGTGTGAAGAACACTAAGCGCGATCTCCTTCCTCCCCAAGTGACCACAACGCTATGACCAAGGCCTGATTCCAAAGGCACTTGTTGCAACTCACAATCTCACAAGTTCGTGAGTCAAAACTCCCAACTCTTTCTTACCAAATTCATGATAGTCGAAATGATGATATGGGTATGGCTCCCTTATGTCAGCGCCCTCTGTGCGTGACTGTCGGCTAGGCTTATCACTAGCACCCCTCGCTACTCACTATTTCACGAGTTGTAGCATCGAGCTCACGTGCTCTTATCTTGCGAGTTCCCAAGACAAAGAAGTCAACAAAGTGTTGACTCCTTCCACTATATGACACATGTCTGCCTATCTATCACAAGGGCCCACAACATGGTTTTTCCACGTGTCCCTCGTGCTCAGATTTGCACCCCAAGCAATGCCTCCTTTGCATCCTGACACCCAAAGTGTCGAGATCCTAAACTCCTCGCTGCTCTCTGTCACAACTCACGACTTCACAACTTCTCCTTCTGAGTCTCTCGACTCTCTAACTATCGAACCCGGAAATACCGATTTGTCGAAACAGTTGATGGTGCCCTTTCCTCGTACTTATATCACGTCTCGTGATTTCGGGGATCTTAGGATAGAAGTCTCAACCTCCTATCCTCTGAAACGTCGAAATGTCGAATTCTGACACACTTCACCAATAGCTGGCTCCACACAAATCTTTTCTCCCCTTCGAGACTTCGCACTTCGCAACCTCGCGAATCTTGATGCAAGGGTTTTGACCCTTCAACTCGCAAATCCAAGAAATGAGATTACACGAGTGATCCAACGGTCCTTGTCAACTTGGATCCCATGGCCCGATTTCTCTCGAGCTTGCACTGGAAGAATGCTTTTGGTAACTCCCCTGCTCATCTGCAAGATCTGACGGCCCTCATGACTTCACGAATTCTCCATGGAGAATTTTGACCGTCCAATTACTCCTTGAGGACTCCTGCGAAATGGAACAGGTATTCTTTCACGAAACTTGTCCACCTACAAACAACGTCGTTGCGCCTTCTTCCAACACTTCAAGGCGCTATCCCTCTTGAGCTTATCTTCAACAACTTTGAAGACTCTATCCCTCCTGAGATTTCTCCACAACTCGAGCCTTCAATAAGACTCTTGCATGCAATCCTTGTAGTAACCCTTCAATACTTCCAAGTATTGAATTCTTCGAATCTGCGCACTTCCATGCGACAAGAGTCTTTCAACAATTCCATTAGGTTGCAACCCCTGAGACTCTACTTCTACGAGAATGAGAACAATGTTATCCCTCCTGAGCTTTTATAGATTGAGACTCTGAACCCATGAATGCATTCCTTGCAGACAATTTTGCTACACTCCTTGCAGGAAAACTCTTGCTCAGACAGAGAAACAATTGAAACTCATTCCTTACTCTCTTAGACTCCGAATGCTTAACACGAAATCATACATACATGGCATAAAAGAAAATGTATAACACAACGAGTAAAACAATCATGAGCATAACATTCAATCATGCACACGCAGAAAGTATTTGAACACCATGAGTCTGAATCAAAGCTTCATATATTAATCTCAGAACTTCTGTACATGGATTCTTCTACACAGCTCTCTGCTTCTTCTTCTCTATGCTCTATGCTCTTCTCATCATAATGTTACAACTATACAATGAGGGTGTCTATATCCAATTTCCCTCCTCACTCTAAACTGTCAAATCTATAACTTTAAAGCTACCTACCTACATTTATTAACATAAATGCCTCTTAATCCTTCAGATGAGAGCGGGACACTCAAGGTCTGATTACAATCTACAAGTGTGCCTCCACTTAATTAATTTATTTAATACCCACACATTTATTTCAAAAAATTCCAAAATGCTCTTGCCAACGTGTTGAAATGTGCTGGTGCTTGTCCCAACTATCTTCTGCCTTCGTACTTTCTTGCTACCCGCGATGCTCTTGCATAATACTCCCTCACTTGAAAATTTTCATGGGCTCTTGTCCATGAGCTCTCGCACGGTCTGTCCATGCTTCTGGATTTCAGCTTCATTTTCCCAGCTGGCATCTTCAACTGGATGTCCCTTCTACTTGACCAAGTATTCAAAGTATTCCTTTCTCCTGGTCCTCTTACTAATTCTTTTGTCCAGTATACTTTCCATCTGTGGTTTTTCTGCAACTTGCATCTGTTTTGTCCACTAAACCTCTAGTTGTATATCCCCTATTCCTGCTTCTTCATCTTTATAAGGGTATAAATATGAGATGTTGAATATCGGAGAAATTCATATCCCCTTGGGTAATTCAATCTCATAAGCATTTGCCCCAAATTTCTTTATGATCTTGCACAACCCAATTTTCTTCATTTTCAATTTGTTATATGTCCCTCTTGGGAACCTTTCCTTTCTCCAGTGTGCAAGGATCAAATCACCAACTTCGAACTAAAGTTCTCTCCTATGTTGTTTTTCTCTTTGCTTATACTATTGGCTCAAGTTTTGTAATTGCTCCTTAACTTGGTTATGAAGCTCCTTCATCGCTTCTGCGAAATCTTCTGCACTAGCACTCCTAGTTGCAGTCTATTCTGAATCCCTCAATTCAGAAAATCCTCTTGGCTACATGCCATAAACAATTTGAAATGGACTTTGCCCCATGCTTCTGTTGATTGAATCATTATATGCAAATTCCACCTGTGGTAGAATATTGTCCCACTGACTGTGATGTTCTGTCACCAAACTCCTCAGCAAGTCTCCCAAAATTTTGTTCACAACTTCTGTCTGTCCATCCGTATGAGGATGATAAGCTGAACTAAATGAAAATTGTGTTCCCATCTTTTTTCCATAAGTTTCTCTAGAATTGTCCCACGAACTTGGTGTCTCGATCCGAAACTATGCTCCTTGGAAAGCCGTGAAGTCGAATAACTTTTTTGAAAAACAGGTTCGCAATGTGAGTTGCGTCACTGGTTTTCTGACATGGTATGAAGTGTGCCATCTTAGAAAATTGGTCCACCACTACAAAGATCGATTCAAACCCTCTTTGTGTTCTCGGCAGCCCCAATATGAAGTCCATGCTTACTGAATCCCACAGCCTCTTAGGTATGGGTAGTGGTTGATATAAGCTTGTATTCTGCCTCTTTCCTCTTGAATGCTGACAAATTATACATCTGTCCATGAATCTTTTGATGTCTTATCTCATTCCTGGCCAAAAATATGACTCATTTAACTTTGAGAATGTCTTTTCATGACCAAAATGCCTGGCCAGTTCTCCACTGTGTTTCTCCTTCAACAAATTCTCCCTCATGGGCCATTTTGGAATACAAAGTTGATTACCCTTAAACAATAATCCTTCCTGGATCATGTATTTTGTCCATTGACTTTTGTCCCTGAGAATTGGATTCTCAGCTGCTTCATGCACTTCTTTGAAGTCTGGATCATCTTTGTACATGTTCCTAAGATTATCAAAACCCAACGTTTTGACTCTGAACTCCTGCGTAAGCAAACACTTCCTACTCAAAGCATCAACAACCTTGTTAGCAGTCCCATAAATATGTTTAATTACAAAAGTAAAATTCTGCATATATTCAACCCATTTAACATGTCTTGGATTCAACTTCTCCTGTTGAGTCACAAATTGCAAAGCATGATTGTCACTGTATAAGACAAACTCCTTAGGGATTAAGTAATGTCTCCATTTCTTCAATGCCTAAATAATAGCATAGAACTCCTTGTCATACATGGAGTATTTCACTTTTGCTTCATTTAGCTTCTCGTTGAAGTATGCTATCAGCCTGTCTTCTTGTCTCAAGACTTCCCCTATTGCAAATCCACTTGCATCACATTTTACTTGAAATGTCTTTTTGAAATCAGGCAACACCAAAATTGGTTGTTCTGTGATTTTCCTTTTCAACAAATTGAAGCTTTTCTCAACCTCTTCTGTCCAGTGAAAATATTTATGTCTTTTCTTCATTGTGTCCATCATTGGTGCACTAATTCCACTGAAATTCCTAATGAACTTCTGGTAGAAACTAGCCAATTCATGAAAACTTCGAACTTCAAAGATATTCTTTGGTGATGGCCAATTCTTAATCACCTCCACTTTATCTGGATCCATCCTCAACTTATCCAAAAAAATAAGAAAACCCAAATAAATGAGATCCATATTCATGAATGAGGATTTCTTCATATTTATCAGCAACTTCTCTTGCTGTAGCCTCCGCATCACTGTAGCCAAATGTTTCAGATGCTCTGCCTCTATTTTATTGAAAATCAGTATGTCATCAAGATACACAATGACAAATTTTCCGATGAAATCCTTTAGGACTTCATTCATCAATCTCATAAAGGTACTTGGCGTGTTTGTCAAGCCAAATGGCATAACAATCCATTCATACAACCCTTCATTGGTCTTGAATGCTATCTTCCATTCATCGCCTTCTCTCATACAAATCTGATGATATCCACTTTTCAAATCAATCTTCGAAAAAAAATTTGCTCCACTCAATCAATCCATCAAATTGTAAATTCTAACCTTGTACAATATCTACTGCAAACTGATATTCAGAACAGAAAAGATACAATGGCAAATACAAACATTACACAGAGATTTTTCACCTGGAAACCCAAACCGGGAAAACCAACAT
>SNQJ01S0030988.1:15260-35063 GCA_010110895.2 Picea sitchensis | reverse complement strand
CCCAGGGTAATCTTCTATTCTTCTGTTGAGTTATCTTTTACTCCTTTCCTTTTCCTTTCTTAAGTCAACTTAAAAATATAACTTTTAACTTCTTGACTTTTCCTCCCTTCAGTGTGAGACTATGACCTAGTGGGGGTTCCTAGGCCACCGAGTCTCCTCATTACCTCTCTAAGAGGTGGGGGACATTACATTTTGGTCCAAAGATGGTTTCGAGGAAATAGGAAATGATTTAGGAAAATATTATGAAGAAATCCTAACACATATAGAAGCATGATACTATGTAATGGCTTGCATTATGGTCATGTTGGAGGTTAGCAAAGGTTTGTAGAGACAATCGATATCCATAAGGGTGTTTATATTTTTTATTTTAACCTGGACTACTAAGGAGTACTCTTCATATGTGTGAGTTGCCACTATTATCGTCAACTAGTTGCATACTATAACTACCCACTCTACGAGAATATTTGGGAAACAAGAAAAAGTTCTATAGGTTTGGATATGGTCGAACAGGAAATAATCCAAATTTCTAGAAGAAAAGAATATGTTGGGGTCCGAGTGACCCCTAATGGTCACCATTTTGGGCATATAGAAGAAGATTTACAAACCTCAAATCGAGGATATCACAAGGATCCAAAACTAGAAACAATTAGTGATAACAAGTATGCTAAGACAAAATGTGGTAAGACACACTAGTCTCACTTTTTATCTCAAAGCATTTCTTCGGAAAATATCATTTGTGGTTCTTGGGGAAATGAGTTTGGAAAAAAAAATTCAAATTATCCCAGTGATTTTTTCCTAGTCTATCTGGAATAAAAATTCCTAACCCCCCTCCCCTCATACATATTCCTAGAACTACATAGGTATTGTATGTTGTTAAGGGTCTTGAAGGATCCTTTGAAAACCCTAGTATTGGATTTGACTTGGATGGGAAGGATATCCATGTTTCTAATCCTTTGAAACTAGTGAAGTTGTTGATCTCTTTTCCTGTCCAGGACAAGAGAAAACCTCATAGGTAATTCTCATGGGAGTTAGACATACCCTCTTCATTTCTATAGAGTTGATGTTGCTTTATTTCTCACTCAGATAACAATTATATCAACATTTATAAACATAAGATTTTTCCTCCATAAACAATTAATACATGTAAGTGGAACAAGAAAAGAAAATATTAAGGGAAACATTTTCAATCATATGAATGGAAAACAAAATTAATCTTATTCCACGATAATCATTTCCCATATCATCACACGAGAAAGTAACAAATTTGAAGCAATACAAACAAAACATAGAGCAACAAAGATGGTCATTTTCATAGAACTTTAAATTATTTTGTGACATTCATATCAAATAGATGTAAAGGAAACTCATTCTCAAGATTTTATGCTCACATAAAATTTAGAAACCACAAAAGTCATGACTTCCAGAATATCTCTCTGTGGAGTTTAAATAATGAATATAAATTGATTGTTCAATATCAAACACAATGTATGCCAAATCATCATACATAAATGAGAAAATAATGAATTGACGTGGGGCTCTTTTGAACCATATATTGAGAAGAGGTAATTTGGAAGACAAAAGGAAGAAATCAACAATCAGTCTTGTAGACAAACAATAACATTTGGATAACAATATTGGATGATTGCAAACTGAGAAAGAATAAAACAAAGAGGAATTCTTCAAACAAGGCTTATACTCACAAAAATGGAAATAGGGGAGGATGGTTCAGTTTATTTTTAAATAAGTAGCAACACAATTGGTCCAAACCATCATAATTGTTTATTTAATCTTCAATAACAAAGTGCGTTAGTATCACTTCCAATGCACCCTATAGCCTTTCTTGAATATAATCGGGTAATGGAAGTATGGTTATATCTTATGTCACGCTAAATCCAAACAACTCATATTCAATAGTATTCAAAATTTCACATTTTGTTTATGTATGCATGATATTGGTATTCATTCTCATTCATGAAATTGACCATCTAGTGTCATATTTTGTCCTATGAAAAATATGCGAGATGATCAAATTTTGTTCCCCATGCAACCCTTAGTATACCTAGATCATCTTGTATTTGACCTCTTGTTAACAACATGGAATCCCATGTCAAAGGCGGGACTTCAAGTTCCTTGACGATATCTTTTACCCTCACAGGAAATGACCTTCTCCTTTCTTTAAGAGCATTGCAAGTGGTGCTCCAATTTTCTTTAATCTATTTTTATAAGTGACAAATTATTTCATTCTCATATGCTCATCCATACTTTATATCCTTGCAACTAAAGTACTTACTTCATTTTTGTAAAATGCTCATAAATTTGGAAATATTTCTACAATAATTCCTTAAGTGAATGAACTCTTCCTATCATGACATCTAGTTTTATGGAAATATCTAGATATTCCATGATTATGCCGAGTCTTTTATTAATGTTTTTAGAAAGACTTTTCCTAACACCCAATAATATCTTAACATCCCTAGTGACCTTAGATCTTGATCTAGTAACTTGGTTTGAGAATTCATATAGGACTTCCATAGATAAGAGATCAACAAATAATGCTTCCAGTAAGGGTAGATTTGAGTTCCCTTATCCTCTTCTCCAATATAATGTTCTCTAAATCCATTATTAAGTGGGCTAATGTCTGACACATGGCTTGATGAAACTTGAAAACCCCTTGGATTTCAAACATCCATTTTCCTATCGTTGTTTTATCATTTAGTTTTACCCTTTGAATTTGTAATTTCTTGGGATATTTATGATATTTTGCATGGTGAAGAGTTACATATTATTCCTCGAAATCTATTTTCCCGTCTTAGGCCAACTCCACAGTTATCAATTTACTTTATGTTATTTTTTGTGTAGCCCATGTGGGAACACCATTGACTTCATCTACTTCCATGTCTGTCACTTTAGTTTTTGAACCCTCAGGGTTTTTAGAATTTCCCCCATCAAGATTTATCTTTCTCTTGGAAACACAATTAACAACATGCATTATCTCCAAATGATATCACAAAGGATCCTCGCCATCTCCATAACCCACACATCCCTCATTATTATCTCTTATGCCAGTATTAATTTTCTGATTATTGTGGCCCAAAGAGGAACTCTTCTGGGAGCAATGAACCATTCTAGCTTCAACAATGGCTATAGATATTCCCCTTTGTCTATGGTATGCCTTCTTGTTTTCTTCTAGGAGAGGGACCTCAATTTCATCAACATTTGAACTTTCCCTTGTATGTGAATCATTGAGGGTGATTTGCCTCTTTTTGAGAGTGGCTTTTCTTGGGGTCATAGCGGATTTTAGGGGCTAAATTTTGCAAATGGGCTAATTTTCCATGTTTTTCCCAAAAATATTCTCCAATTTCCATTTTTTCTAAAACAAATTCTCCCAAATTTCATAGAATAAAATTGTTTTACCTTAAAAATTACCAAAATTTTATAGAAACTATATAAAATCCTCATAAATTTGAATATGTTTATAAAAGTATCGCTAGACATTTCACATTTTTCACATTAAGGACAAGTAATATTAGCCTAGGTTTCTACATTAAATTATCCCTACTTGGGGTGGCCAACACCTTGGCTTCGACATGAGAATCCTTATTTCCATTACCTCCTTCTATAATTTCTTCCAACCTATTAAAAAATTAAGCGTAGTCGATTGAAACCACATGAGTGGTGAAAATCCCTTGAATATCAAAACCACTATGAGCTTAAACTTATTTCATATTAAAATATTCAAAGAACGTTTCCATCCCGGTCATGCTTGATGAAGTCTTGATAGTAATATTGACAATATTGAAAGGAATGGGAACAAATTGCCACTTCCTCTTCTTATTGAAGAAAAAATATTATGTCCTATACTATCTACATAACTCATAAACAAAGAATATATAACAAACAAAATGAGGAAGAAGAAGGGGATTCCCTTAAAAAATAGAGAGCCTTATGTGTGTGAATTGTTTGTGAATTGTTCATCCAACACACATACTCCCTTCCCCATGAGAAAATATATGGCCACCTTTGTCACCCAAGCTAGTTCAATTCCAATGAGAATACTTATCCATTCCTTAACAAAGGAATCTTGGCTTTGGTAAAAATGAAAAAATGTCTTATGCTTCCACAATTTGGGGTTCCAAAATTGAGCAGGATTTTCATCAAAATCGATGTTTCTGTTTGGGGGCATACCCTACAAATGTAGTTTGAAAATTGGTGGGAAATCGCATTTTAAACAATCTGGGCCCTACTCGTGATAAGTAATGGAAGACATATAAAACATACTTGGCAATGTCATTTTTTGACTCCTGATATATTAGTGATGAAAAAATCCACACAAACTATTTATATGGACGAGCAAAAATACATGTACTAATCTTGCTAGGGCTCAAGGGTTTGACAAGAGGTTGGACCAAAAACTCCATGAGTATATTTGCACCACTACCTTGAGCATCCAGGAAAGAGTCTACCTCAAAGATATTTAGGTCCTTGTTTGGTTTTGGGAGCTATATCATCCTTATAAACATATTGGGTGTCAAAAGGATATGATTCCTTCCACTGTCCTTTACATTAATTATTTAATGCCTTGAACCAAATATTCAAGCACATCATGATATAAGTTATCTAAAATCAAACACTTCAGGTATGCAACCACCCTTATCTATCCCCAAAGTCTATAATTTTTTTTTAAGTTTATCTTGGGGAAAAATATTATAATTCCAATTATATGCAATAAACCATTGGAATAACTTTCTTTCTGAGGCCAATGGATTCACTCTATCTAAAAAAAGGGTTCTCTAATTTTCTTGTTCACCATCTCTTCCACTTTCAATGTGTTTAGGTAAGTTTGATGATTTCATGTATAAATCATATATTTCATCCAATAGGTGCTATGCTAGTCATAAATTAGGGGTCAATATACTATTCAAATTTCCCCCCTTGTGCAATTAGTTCATGTTGCTCATTAAATGCTAATCATCATTTGAGTACAAAAGGACTAATGAAAAATGTGCAAAAATTAATCCTCATTAATTAACAACAATCGTTCTTGTCATGTGAGAGATATGCAATTGATATGCCATTATTACATCAAAACCACCAATCATGTCCTATGTGGAATGTGGGTATGGAAATGTGTGTAATGCAAGTGTGAGAAGTAAGCGTATTTTGTGGAATGCAGGATGCAAGAGGAGGAATGTTTGTGGGAGGAATGTTGAATGTCATATTCTCACATGAGCCTCAAGGAAATAAAAAATATTCTAATTATGAGAATGTGGGTTGTGGAGATGTGAATTAAGGGAATGCAAGGTAACTAGTATGGAATGAAAGTGTGGGAATATAGGTTGCCAGAATGTTGGGACCACAACAAGATTTGCGAGATATTTCCGCACATCCACATGAACTTAACAAATGCATTCAATGTGGATTGTGAGTGGTTGATACCTTTGACAAGGGAATTACCCCCTGCATCTGCATGACTAATTTTTTTTATACAAGAGGTCCACAGGGGAAATCCATCCTTAGGTAAAAGAAGGGAAAGCATATCAAAATGAGTATAACATACATTCTAGAAACAAAGGTACTCTTAGTTTTCTTAGGAAAGGTGTAAAGGGGGTTAAATTTTTTTGAAGAGAAAGTACCTAAATCCAATAAAATGTGAAGGAAATATTACATGTCCATTTCTCAAAAGAATGTGTCTTTAGAAATCTTATGTGGGAAACAATTATCGTTGATACGGGATCTTAGAAAAAAATTCCCTTTTGAGGATACCAAATGATTTTTTTTACCGTTAATTGCAAAGGGTTGGATAACATCTCAAAGAAGTTTTCCTAAAAAATATTAATTGAAAATATCTATCCTTCTATCATCCTACTGCAAGAGATTATGTTAGATGGGGATAAAATCACTTAGGATTTCTCTAAATTGTTTAGTAATTAGGATTTTTGTTATATATACGCCATTGGGAGATCAAGAGGGAACAAAATTAGATGGGAAAATGCTCCTTTACCCTTATTAATTCTGGGTCCTTTCCTACAATATTAGGGACCTTATGTTTCTCCTTGGATTTTGGGGAAAATATCACACTGATGAATGTTTATGGTCCTTATATGGACAAGTTGGAATGTTGGAACAATTTTTTCATAATGGGTTGTATTCAAAATGGATTAGTAAAGATACAAGGAGAATTGGATTTCACTTTAGGGGCTTCATAATTTTGGAGCCCCGCTGCACAATTGAACTACCTCTTAAGGTACTTTCTCAAAAAGTTGGAAGAAGTTGTTCTTTTGGAAATTGAACTAGATAAATTCTCCCCTACAAAGAGAGACAAGAGGGTAGGAGAAGTATAATTTCCAAGAGGATCAACTAATTCTTGATATATGAATCATTTCTTGATGAACTCATTCAAATTAAACAATGAATCACCTCATGGGGGGATTTTGTTCACAATCCAATAATGTTGGAAGTGGAACCTTCTTTACAGAAACCTACTAACTCCTTCAAATTAAATCTAGAATTGTTAAAGGTGGAGGATATTGTAGGGAAATCTATTTGGAAACCTTATAATGGTAACTTAAGAGAATATTCTCTCGTACAATTTCACAAAACCCTGAAAGAAGTTAAAAATATAGCTACTAAATGTGAAAGAGACAAAAATATGAGATACAATATGGTTCTTATAGGAGTGGAGGAAACCTTGGACCTAATCTCAACAATGAAGGTTTTGGGTATATGAGTGAGGAGAAAAAACTAGAAGTAAAGACTCTAGAAGACATAAAGAGGCATGCAATACTAGAAAAAGAAAAAGAGTAAAGGCTCAATAGTAGGGTGTTATGGTTACATGTTGGTGATGAGAACACCAAGTTTTTTCATTATGCAAACTATAGAAAAAATGTTAATTATGTATGGAAATTTGATAAAGGAGATAATATTTGGGAAACAAACTTTAAGGAGATGGAATTTGAAGAAGCAATACATTTCTCATCCATTTTCAAAGAGGACACTCATGCTACAATAGATAAGGTTATTAGGTTTTTAAACTCATTCACTATATTTTTAATCATGAAGATAATCAAGCCTTGATAAATAAAGTGGGGAAAGAATTTTTTTTCCAAATCTTGCAAAGTTTTCAAAAGGACAAAATTCCTGGGCCTGATAGCCTATCTATGGAATTCGTTTTAGGTTTTTATGATTTTACAGAGGAATATTTAAGAAGAGTTTTGGAGACTACTGGAACTAAAGAACAAATGCGAGGATACTTCAATACAACCTCCCTAGAATGAATTCCTAAAGAATACAAAATGACAACTTTGGAGAAATTTATCCCTATCTCCTTATGAAACTCCAATTATAAAATTATTTCAAAGGTTATATCTAGAAATTTTAAAATGGGTTTATCTAATAAAATCTCTAGAGAATGGTTTGGATTTTTATAGGGAAGGTATATTCATGAGGTAGTGGGGATATCTCAATAATTCCTTCACTCAAGTAAGGTTAGGAACCAAACATCTATGGTGATGGAAATGGACCCATCCAAATCTTATGAAACAGTAAGTCAACTTTACATTAGACTTATTCTACTTCTTTTGGGTTTCTGTCTTTAGTTCATTGTATGTATTATTATTTTCATATCATCAATATATTTTTTTGTGTTAATAAATGGAGTGTCGTCCCCTTTCTTCCAATTAGGAATATCCCTTAAATAGGGGTGAAATATATCCTCTCTTCTATTTCTATTAATAAATGAAGGTTTAAGTAGGCTAATTAAAGAAGAAAAAAGGAATGGTAGTCTCAAAGGGGTATCTATTGGAGCATCACACAACATCACATAACATCACACATCTACATTTTGTAGATGACATCTTGATTTTTTGTGAAGGAACCTGAAGGGCCATTGATAAGTTCAAAGGAATTATGGATTTATTTTGTAAGTACATTAGAATGGTAATAAATATGGAAAAATACATGATCACTTTATGGGGGATCTGAGTAGGAAAAGAATCATTTTTCTGAGTTATTCCTTTTTCAGATGAAAAAATTAGAACAAGTCCTAAAGTATCTGGGTTTCTTTTGAACCTAAACTAATATAAAAAGTATGACTCGAAATGGTTGATAGATAAATTGGAAAATAAATTAAACATCTAGTGCAACAAGTGGCTCTCCATACGAGGTCATTTGGTATTGGTAAAAATAGTACTTGAAGTGATTCTAGTTTACTGGATATCGCATGTCTAGGCCCAAAAAAGAGTATTCGAAACCATTAATATCCTTATTATAAATTCAATTAGTTTGGAGGTCAAAATAAGAAATTATTAGTACTATCATGTTGGAAAAATATAGCCTTAAAGAAAACAAAGATGGGGGTGTAACAAACCCTTTCTATTCTCAATGCCTTTGTTGCAAAAAATATTTGGAGTATAATTCAAATAATATTTTTGTGGGTTTAGGTTGTAATACAAAATTATATATCTCTTTGTATAGTGGGGTACTATTTTATAAAACCACGTAAACATTCAACAAATGCATGCATAATTTGGAAAGAAATTACCTATGCAATCCATCTTTTTGGAAATTACAATATATGAAAATTAGTAAAGGAGGTAAATTTCAAATCCTCTTTAACCCATTGCTAGGAAGAAAATGTATGTATAGACTACCCTTTCAAATAATATAATAATTAAGAAATAATGGGTATTATAAACTCAGACATGTTGAAAATTAGGGAAGGACTACAACTTGGCACCATTGATAGTTATCTTGGGAAGAGCTAGGATTTGAGGGACAATATGTAGAGTTATGAAATAAGTACATAGACATCCTTAAAGACTAGAATAATAGATTCAAATATGAGGAGGACCATTTGATTTTGTCTCTGCATCCTATTTGATATTATGTTCCTATAATAGGCTACAAAGAATTGGTAGAGGGAGGAAGAGAAGACCATCTTTTTTTGTTGCATAAAATAATTTGGAAATCAAAATGTCCTACAAAAANGAAAATAAATTAAACATCTAGTGCAACAAGTGGCTCTCCATACGAGGTCATTTGGTATTGGTAAAAATAGTACTTGAAGTGATTCTAGTTTACTGGATATCGCATGTCTAGGCCCAAAAAAGAGTATTCGAAACCATTAATATCCTTATTATAAATTCAATTAGTTTGGAGGTCAAAATAAGAAATTATTAGTACTATCATGTTGGAAAAATATAGCCTTAAAGAAAACAAAGATGGGGGTGTAACAAACCCTTTCTATTCTCAATGCCTTTGTTGCAAAAAATATTTGGAGTATAATTCAAATAATATTTTTGTGGGTTTAGGTTGTAATACAAAATTATATATCTCTTTGTATAGTGGGGTACTATTTTATAAAACCACGTAAACATTCAACAAATGCATGCATAATTTGGAAAGAAATTACCTATGCAATCCATCTTTTTGGAAATTACAATATATGAAAATTAGTAAAGGAGGTAAATTTCAAATCCTCTTTAACCCATTGCTAGGAAGAAAATGTATGTATAGACTACCCTTTCAAATAATATAATAATTAAGAAATAATGGGTATTATAAACTCAGACATGTTGAAAATTAGGGAAGGACTACAACTTGGCACCATTGATAGTTATCTTGGGAAGAGCTAGGATTTGAGGGACAATATGTAGAGTTATGAAATAAGTACATAGACATCCTTAAAGACTAGAATAATAGATTCAAATATGAGGAGGACCATTTGATTTTGTCTCTGCATCCTATTTGATATTATGTTCCTATAATAGGCTACAAAGAATTGGTAGAGGGAGGAAGAGAAGACCATCTTTTTTTGTTGCATAAAATAATTTGGAAATCAAAATGTCCTACAAAAAAAAAATCTTCATGTGGTTATTTCTATACAATAAGGAACCTAGATGGTAGGTATTTCAAAAAAGGAATTTCATTAGGCCAAGATGGTGCAGTCAATGTCATCATGTAGAATAAATTATATATCACATCATCTTGGAATTTCCATTTACCAAGGAGGTATGGAAAGAGGTAGAAAGGATGATGTGGATAAGGAAATATGGGGAAAATAAAAGTATTGAAGAGGATTTTAGAACATGTTTTTCTATAAAGGAGGCACTCAAGATCATAGCATTACTACGCAACATATCTTGGGGAGTATGGCTTGCTAGAATCCTAAAGTTTTTTGAAGATAAACAAAAATTTCCTCTCAAAAGTGCATTTTAGTCTATAAATATTTTAAATGCCTACCCATGGCTATAGGAAAACTCATTATCTCATCCTCATTATAAAGAGGTAATAAATAGAGATATTCCTTCAACATTTTTTGATGGTGCACCATAGAGGAACCATTAAGGGAGGATTATAAGGAATTATAGACTTATATTGAAATCATAACATCTCCTTCAAAGATGGAATTGGTTAGGAATCAAAAACTGGTTATGAGGCTTGCACAAGAGTTTGGTGTAACTCAAATAAAAATGTTTGGTGACTAAATGTTGGTTATTTAATGGATGTTAAAATATTTTTTCTAATTAATTTCACCTTACAGCCGCTATATGATGAATTTATTAATATCCTCAGAAAATTTTCATATGTATCTTTATCTCATTTATAAGCACAAAAATAGAGGTGTAGATGGGCTCTTAAATGCTAGAGTTGGGCTAGAATGAGGAACCTAGATCCTCTTTAATAGAAAATGGACAATCAACTGAATACAACCATAAATCTTGAACCTTGATTTTAAGATATTTTACTCTCTATTTACATTTTGTTTGTTGATAAAACAATGTATTTTTTCAAGACTACATATTGAATGGATGATGTAATGCTATGATTATCAGTTTTATTTTTTGAGGAAAGAGTATAGTTGTAACAACCTAGATGCAATATACATTTTTTTGGAGTCATGGAAAGGAATTTTGTAACATCCCCCAACTCAACCAGAGAACCTTCCTTGTGAAATAATACACATAAACACAAAATTTGCTTCTTACCTGTTTGTTGTAGCGTATATGTTATGATTTAATTCATGTTTTAAAATACGTTATAATACCCATAATTAAATGCATATACAACACTCTGAATGATATTTGATTTATCTAATAAATCATTTTCAAGAAAAATAAACCATTCATATACATAGAGTTAAGAACAACAATTAAATTCATGAAATAAATTAGAATAGATAAACACTTATATTATAAAATAATTTTGCAACTAGTTGATTGCTAAGGACGTTCCACCCTACTGTAGACCTGGTGTTCTAAATATCAATCAAAATTCACCCCAGATTCTGGGCTAGGAATTCACAAGAAAAGGGTTCATCTCACAGTCCACTCACAACTCACTATCACACAACCCACTAGTTTCCTCCTACAACTATCCCCAATTTCCTCTAGCTCTCTTCCTCTTGACCTGTTCAACCAAAGGAATGTACCACTTCATTTCTCTCAGTCCATAGGTTGTACCATTCATTTATCAGGCTCTCTTTTTCTTAGGTAACTAAGAATCTCTCTTTTGGGAAGTAAAGGGAACTCACTGCCAGGAAAAATACCTGCAACTAACAGAAGGCTTGTTGTTACAATGAAACTCAATAAGGAGTTCACTCTTTAGGCCTGACAACATGGTTCTTCATTTTCAACATCCAATATGCTTAAGCATGCTCCATAATTTTCCCATTCCTCTTGATCAATATTTGGTTCTCTCTTTTATTTTCTCTCCTTGTTGTTCATGTGAAAATTGAATGTGTAAAAATTGCATGTAACCCCCATACGAATTTCCTCTATTTTCCAAATACAATTGACTGCTCACTCTACCCAATGTTGATTGTTTCTTCCCAATTATTTTCAAGAACTACGGGATGTAACTCTCACACCCACCCTCTTACATGAGTTAAATGATTGGCCTCTCATACACTCAAACATAAATTTAGAAGTTATCCCCAATGATAATAAAATTTAGGAAATTGGGTTGAACTAATAACCAGAATTAATTTTACCCTTGGACCCCTATTAGACACTCTCTTCTCTTGTGTAAAAATAAACCCCCGTGTCTATACATATTCCCAAAAGTTGGTATCACATTATATTTATTAAAATCAGAAAACTCATTTTGCATATTACATTGCTTAGCCACAACCTCATTCATAGCTACATTATGCATTAATTTAAAATGTGGAGTATAGTGGGGATGTTACATTCTCCCTCCCCTACAATTGTGCATCATCCTCAATGTAGAGCACCATGTTGAAATACATAAATAAATTTACATCGTAATATTCAAAATAAAATAAAATATATATGAAATCTTTACCCTCCAATAGCAGTGCCAACCATAATATCTCATTATTCTAGACATGTCGACTCAAGGAATGTGCACCCTTCACTTTCCTCAACAAATTATGTTGCACCATTATTTTATCAAGGCTATCAGTGAAAGTGACCTAGAATTTCTAAGATGTGGTTCTGAGATGTGGTTCTAAAAACTGGTTTCCCAAAAATGGATACTTTTATTTTTCAACTTTTATTGTCCTCAAAATTGGCCAAAAATTATGAGTATTATTCCCACATAGTTTATTCATGTTCCCATGTGAAATATTCAGGACCATAGTATGTCCATTGAAATTTTACCATCCCTATGTCTTTCTTTTATATCACTTTGACTTTCCAATCCCAGATGCATTTTGGTTCCACCCAGAAATCCCCTTCATTTTCCACCTAGATGACAATTCAATCTATTATGTGGTTAGGGTCAGGCACATATTTCCTTAATAATGGTACATGAAAAAAAATTATGCACTCTCATGGATGCAGACAATGCTAGGATGTATGCAAATGACCCTATCTTCTCTAATATTTCAAAAGAACCAAATATATTGACACCAACTTTAGGAAGCAATCTAGTCTTTTCAAACTTATTTTCATTTTCAAATTAATAAATACATGTTCTCCCACTTTAAAATCTATGAAAAGTGTTTTTTTTTCTATATAAATTTTCTACCTATCCTAGGAAACCTTTAAATTATTCCTAAAAAAATTCATCTGCACTTCCATTTCCTTTAACAAATTTGTCCCATTGATACCTTTATCTATTGGGTTATCTGAGTTCAGTGGTGTGTTACATTTTTTGTCATACAAAGCTTCAAAATGACTCATTTTTAATATGACAAGATACCCATTATTATAATAAAAATACACTAAGTGGATATGGTATTCCCATTTTTATGGTTTATCCATCACATGCATACTAATCATGTCTTTAATTATCCTATTGGTCCTCTCTATTTCCCCATCTGACTATGGGTGATATGTTGTACTAAGATTCAAATTTATCCCAAAGCATTGAACAAACCTTGTCGTAATCTGAATGTAAACTTGGAATATTTGTTTGAAACTATTGTCTTAGGATCTCCATGTATCCTCACAACTTCCTTCATGTAAACATCTACAATATTTTTGGCCTTATGTTTTGTCTTTGTGGGAATAAAATGTGTTTCCTTAGTCAATTTTTCCACCACCACCATCATGGAAACATGTTGTTTCATTGTTCTGGGAATATTTGTAATAAAATATACCGTGACTACTTCCCACTTTCATTCTGGAATGGGAAATGGTTTTAGTAGCCCCGCTAGATGTCTGTGCTATGTCTTTACCTTCTGGCACTCTAGACACTAGGATATGTAGTTAGCCACTTCTTTCTTCATTCCTAGCCAAACGTATTGACTCCTTACAATTGTAATAGATTTTTGATATCTTGGATGTCCAAGATATGACACATTGTGGATTTCTCTCATCACTATATTTTTCATCTCCATGGAATTTGTCACACACACCTTGCCTTTATACAAGAGGATTATATCCTCTTTCAATTCATAATTTTTAAATTTCTATTGTAAATTACCTTCTTGTAAATTTTTTTTCATTTGCGGATAATGTTGATATGAATTTTCTACTTCAAGAATTTTTTCTTTTAAATATGTCTCATACATGCTAATGGATGAAACATGCATTTCAATAGCTTTTATATTGAGTGCATCAACCACTTGATTTTCATTGTCTTTGATATGTTTAATTTCAAAGTCATACTCACTAAGAAATTCCATCCATCTAGTTTTATTGGAATTTAATGTTGTCTATCCAAAGAAATTTTTAGGACCATAATGGTATGCTCTTATCTCATATCTCTTCCCCATGAGGCAATGTCTCCACATTTTTAATGCATGTACGATGGTTGCTAACTCTAAATGATGTGTGGCATAATTTCTCTCATGCTCTTTTAATTTCCATGACTCATAAAATATCACATGATCTTGTTGACTGAGGTCTCCATTGAGCCCTTCCTTCCATGCATCTGTGAACACCACAAAGTATTCTTCCATATCTGAAATATTTAATATGGTCGCACTTTCATCACATTTTGGAGTCCATTCAAATTTCCCTCCATTATTTTGCAAAGAAGTTATGGGCCTTGCAATCTTTGAAAACCCCTTTATGAATATTCAGTAATAACCCACAAGATCCACAAATCATCTTACCTCTATCACATTTCTTGGCATTGGCCATCCTCTAATGACCTCTATCTTCTCGGGTTGAACGACTATCCCATCTGCTGAAATAATATTACCCAAGTAGTGAATATTATTTTGATAAAATATGCAATTATTTATCTCATAATACAATTTATGCTCTCGTAAAACCTTTATCACCATTTTTAAATGCTTCTCATGCTCCTCCTCACACATAGAGTACATGAGTATATCATCTAATAAAACAATCACAAACTTGTCCAGGTACTCCCTCGACACTCCATCCATTAGAAACATAAAAACATCTAGGGAATTTGACAACCCAAATGGAACTACCATGAATTTATAATCCCAATAAATTGTTCTAAATGTTTTTTTGTTGATATCTTATTCTTTTATTCTCATTTGATAATAACCTTATCTCGAGTCAATCTTGGAAAACATCCTTGCACCTTTCAGTTGATCAAATAAATCATAAATCCTTGGAAAATGATTTTTTTTTTATAGTGACCTTATTCAAATGTTTGAAATCAATACAAATCCCTAAGGTTCCATCCTTTTTCTTTGTAAAAATAACAAGGGATCCCCAAAGCGACACACTTGGGCATATATACCACTTTTTCAAAATTTCTTCAAGTTGCAAATCTGCAACTCTTTCAATTTTGGAGTGCCCAATTTGTAAGGTGTCTTGGACATTGGGACAAATCCCAACACAAAATCAATAAAGAAATTGATATCCCTCTTGGGTGGAAATCCTAGGATTTTCACAAACATCTTCAAAATCCTTTAAGATCGAGTGGTCTCCAACACTTTCCACTTTATGACTAGCTTCCTCTTCCATATGGGCTACAAAAATTTGACATCCTTTCTTGAAGCTCTTTTTCAGATACATCTTTGAAATTTCTCTAAAAGATATATCTCTTAGAATTCCTTGAATTTTTCCTTGTTTTACTTTCTCATTAAGATAGGTTATTGTCTTTTTTTAACAGTCTAGGACAACCCAATGTTTTTCCCAACTAATCCATGCCAATTAGACAGTCATATGAACCCAAAGATATGATGTTCACCTCTACCTTTATGTTGAGAACATTCATTTCTATTGGGAAATATTTAACCGACTCATTTATCTTTCTCTTAACCCCTGTGGCTAATTGAAATAATCAATATTTGTTGTGCTTACTCCTTCACAAGTGAAATATTTCAATAATATTAGAGTTTATATAACTATGGCTATCTAGAAAATCAATTAAAATTGTTATAGGATGATTATTGATCTTACCTTCCACCTCAATCATGGGGGATTAATATTTTTTTTTCAGGTTGTCCAAGACTACATAAATCATTATCATGCTTCCTCCCATGTCTTCCATTATTTCATACTGCTAAATGTTGTCAAAAATCCTAATTTTTTCACCTTTTTGAGCGCGGAGCCTATATAGGTGATTCCCCTCACATGCCCAACATTGTATAGTTTTCTACCTTGGCCTTTTCCCAAATGAATATGTTGTCTTGTGATCATTTTGGGATAACATTCCTTGTTGAATTTATTGGGATTTTTTCTTGGAAAGGGGTGTCTTAAAACCTTTCTACCTTTTCTCCATCTTACCCTTCATCTTGTGATTCCAAGTCTTTTGAAATACTAAAAGCCCTCTTCTCTTCTCATAAATATGCTTTTCTCTCTTTATGTTCCCCTCCAAAGTCTTAGGATTATCATATTGTATCTCGTCACTATAGAAAGAGGGTATCCCACTCAAAAACCTTTGTATTTTGACTTTCTCATCTTTAATGAAGTCCACATGCTTCAACATCTCGAAGAACCTCTTCTCATATTCATCCATTAACATGATTCCTAACTTGAGTTCAAATAAATATTCCATATTCCTCTCATATTAATGCTCAAAAAAATATTTATCTTGGAAATATCCTTTGAACTATCTCCATGAGATCCTCTTCTCATCAAGATGCTTATATTTCTTAAGTTGATCCCACCACATGGTTTCCTTTCCTTGTAACTGGTACGTGGAAATTATTGTGTCTACCCTTGATGGATAATCATTCAGCTCGAAATATATCTTCATTTCCAACAACTAGACCTCATCCTCTTCTCCCTTCGTATGTTCACCATTAAAAATTAGTGGCTTGATCTTCCTGAGTTCACCTTGTAATATATCTCCCTCGGTCCTTCTCTTCTATCTCCTGATAGGATATACACATGGAATTCTCTCTAGACTTAATCTTGCATGAGATATCCTAGTGTATTTGGATGCTACCAGTAGTCTAACAATATATTCTTTCTTGGTTCCATAATGATATTGTCTTTCTTCTACAACATGTTCAATCTATGAAGTATCTCTTCTTCTACCTTCATAATATTATCATGATATTCCATATAACTATGCACTTCTATCTGTAGGCTTCTCATACTTACATGCTCTTTCATGTCTCTTCTTCCATTAGACTTGGTCTCATCATTTACTATGTTGACATGCAAACCTCTAACTTCCTCATCATGAATATAGGAACCTTGGGAATATTCCATGCATGTATTTATCATATAGGAAACCAAACTTCCTTTTTGGACCTCTAAATTCTAAAGAAAATGTTCATGCAAACAATTTTTTGTTAGACAAAAATAAATACATACATAAATTTCGAAGACAATGCATAAATTTTTCTTCCTTTTAATACCACCAATCATATTTTTTTGAATTGAATGCAAATTTTACTACTCAAATTAATTTTCTATGTTGATAGATGGATTCTCCTCCTCAAGACCTTTCCATCAACTACTCATTTTCCCAATTGTGAGTTCAAAGTAGAAAGGAATTTGTATTGTGCTTATATCCATAACTGTAGGAATTGGATCCAAACATTTTTCCGTCCCTTTTCATCAATGAACCCCTAGCATATATGAAGTAGTGTGATTCATTTTACAAATTATTACCTCTATAATAAAATAGATTTAATATATATCTCTATTTCTTTTTTAGAAATGTTTCTAGTTATGGTCTTTGAAAGTTTTGACCATTTTCGCTTTTTAAACATTGCATACTACATCTTCTCTCTTTCTTTCCCAACAAATTTTTCAGGTACCCTGAATTCAAATCTAGTTCCATTAATGACTTCTATAGTCCATGATATTTCCATAGATTTCTCCTAGTCCCCAAATTATCTCATGGGATAGGCGTTATTCCCTCTAAAAGAAATTTGGTACTGAATTTTACCCTTTACTATTTAGGTTGTAACTTCTTCATAGAAGATCAATTTTGCGCTTATAATAATCCATTCGAAAGCTCTCCTTGATCTCTTTCATTTTAGAAGTAGAAGCATTGTGTACTAGAAGTACACACAATTGTGTGAAAACTTAATTTTCCAAAGACGTTGTTTAGGACCTCAAAAATTCCTTGAAAGTTTGTCACCTTCAAAAACCATAAAAATTTTCGACAATTTGATTGTTTATTGATGAATATGGAACTAATTTTTGGTTCTTAGCCATCAAGCCACTTGGCAGACTAGATAACTAGGCACAGGGGAGATCACCTTCCTTAATAATCATTGAATTTATATTCCACATAGGTCTGATCTATCAGCCCACCAGGAACACTAGGTCACCGAGGCAACAACCCATGAGGAAAATACACTTAAATTCTATCTAGCTCTCCTAGATAGTTTTGGTCTGATCCGATCCACTGGGTTATCGAGGCACTATGCCACTAGACTATCTTCCATACTACAACTCATGACCATTTCAACACTAGGACACCGACCCACCGAGATACTTGTCTTTCTTATTGTTGAACTTATTTTCGATATGAGTTTGATCCACCCAATTATTGGGCATACTAAGCCACTAGGGCACCAAACTACTAGGCCACCAAGACACATCATGAACTAACTCCCTAACAAATCCAACCCAATATGGTCCACCTAGTCACTGATCTATTGTCCCACTAGGCCCCTAACCCACCACACACAACTTCAACCAATTTATCTATGATTCCACATTAGGACACTAGCCCATCGTTCCACTAGCCTATCGATCCATTGGGGCACCAAGCAATCTCATGCACACTTCCAACCAGATATTCATGACGTCGATCCACCGAGCCACCATCCTATCGAGGCACTAAGACACCGACTTTTGTGTGCAAACCCACTAAATAACTCTTATCCAATCCATAAGTACTGGTTACCTTGACCAAACTTTATGTTGTGTCCAAGGTCCACAGGGTTCTATGGTTCTTTGAGCTTCACACATCGAGTAAATAAGATTTTCATTTTGTTTATAATCCATTCACTCAAACTCCTCCCCATGCATGTGGGAATAATAAATAACAACCATTGGGCATCCTTCTATTGAGCTACCATTCCAAATACAATATTTCCTTTCATGTCTCATTACATTGCTTGAACCCCTTTATATAGTGCTACCATCACCTAAGAACATTCTAGAGGAGGAATCTTATAGAAGTAGAACCTTCTAAGAACTCCTCTTACATTTATTATATCTAATTACCCATTTATTATATTTATCTACCATAGTGGGCCTTATTTAATAATATAGTGGACCTAGTCCACCTTACATTGAATAACCTCCACTATTATCACTATGGGCCCTCTAGGCCCCCCCACTACCTCTCTAGCTACCTTACATNTGCAAAGCCCAAATGACATAACTAACCACTGAAACAATCCATGTTTGGTTTTAAAGGCAGTGACCTTCCGTGCATCCTATTCTGCAACCCTGATCTGATGGTATCCACTGTGCAAATCCAACTTAGTGAAATAAACAACATTCGTTAACTGATAAAGTAAATCATCTATACGAGGAAGAGGGTATCGATTTTTCACCATGATTTTATTTAAGTCCCAGTAATCAACACACATTTGCCATGTGTAATATTTCTTTGGCACCATCACGATCAGAGAACCACAAGGATATTAACTAGGCCTGATGACCCCTTGATCCAATAAGCTGTGTACCTTCTTCTTGATCTCCATCATCTCTACAACTGACATCCTGTACATGCCAACATTAGGAAGAGGAGAATCCTACTGAAGATGTATCTCATGTTGGATTTCTTTCTTGGGAGGTAATCCATCTGGTTCCTGGAAAATATCATCATACTTATAAACAATATCAAGTAATTCTTTCTTATGAGAAGGATCACATCATTGGAAAGCGTCGGATGTTCCGACACATTTCTCCCTTATGACCATGAGTACATATCTCTTATTAGTGTTTATGAGTCTCTTGATTTTTCCTGCACTAACAAGTGTTGTGTTTA
>SNQJ01S0030988.1:0-15250 GCA_010110895.2 Picea sitchensis | reverse complement strand
TATTAATATTGACCTTTATTACATCTGAATACATTGATCTACCTATGTGCGGGTTAGGACCTTAACATTGAACATGGCTATAAGGTACTTTTTGAGGGAGAATCCTGCAGGATATATGATAAAACCCCTAGCAAAAAATTGATTTATGAAATCCACATGACTTATAATAGGATGTTTCCCCTTACCCTCAGAATTGCAAATCTGATCCAAACATATGCACAAAGTGAATCCACCCCCAATGAAACTATGTTTTGGCATACATGATTTGGACATCTACCCTTTCAGAGTCTAAGTCTTCTACAGAAGCACTCCATGGTCAAAGGTCTCCCTATCTTCAAAGAGCAAAATTCCCCATGTGAGTCTTGCATACTTGGAAAACATAAGAGAATTAGTTTTCCATAGTCCTCCACTCAAGCCAAACAACATCTCAAACTTGTTCATACTGACCTATGTGGACCAATGCAAACAGAGTCAATAGGTGGCATCTTTTATTTTTCTAACGTTTATTGATGACTTTAGCAGGAAAATATGGATATATTTTCTCAAACACAAGTCTGACACTTTTGCAAAATTCAAATAATTCAAAACAGAAGCTGAAAAAGAGAGACAAATATATAAAAGCTCTCAAGTCAGATGGAGGAGGAGAATACAACTCCAACGAATTTGCAAATTTCTGCAAATCACAAGGCATTATCATGCAAACTACAACCAGGTATACTCCACAACCGAATGGAGTGGCTAAAAGAAAAAAACCAGACAATAATGAACATGGAAAGAAGCATACTCAAAGAGAAATGTTCGTCAAATACTTTTTGGGCTGAAGCAGTAGCATGCTCAACATACCTCTTGAATAGATCTCCAACCACAAAACTAAAGATGAAAGTCCCTCAAGAAGCATGGAGTGGGACAAAGCTCAATGTTGCACATCTAAGGACATTCAAATGCATAACATACTCTCACATACCTTTTGAATTAAGGAAGAAACTTGATGATAGAAGTAATGCATCTTCACTGGATATAGTGAAACATCTAAAGCTTACAGGTTTTACAATCTAGTCTCAAAGAAACTAATTTCAAGCAGAGATGTAAAATTTCTTTGAAATCAACTCTAGATTGAATCTGAAAATCAACAAATGGACAGTCAAAATCCATTGTTGCCCAGTTCTGAAAATATAGAAAATTCAGGACAGTCAATACCTCAACCTACTCTTCCAAGATTGCAGGTATAAGGACGACCTGAAAATTCTTAGGATAACTCAACTTCGAGTGGAGACTCAACCTCTGAACTTCAAAATCAGAGAACTCAAAGTTTGAGAGAAATCCATCAGCAGTTGGATGACATTGAACAACACAATCTTTTTGCCTTAATGTCATGTCAACCTACATCTTTTAAAGAAGAAGCTAAGGAGCCACATTGGGTTCAAGCCATGAACCAAGAGATTGACTCCATTGAGAAGAACAAGACACGGGATCTTGTTGATTTTCCCAAACATAAGAAGAGTATTGGTGTCAAGTGGGTTTACAAAACTAAACTCAATGAAAAAGGGCAGATTGAAAAACATAAGGTAAAACTTGTTGCCAAAGAATTCTCACAACAACCAGGTACTGATTATGGTGAAACTTTTGCTCCAGTAGCAAGGTTAGACACTGTAAGGATTCTATTGGCTATAACATCCCAACACAAATGGCAAGTATACTAGATGGATGTCAAGTCAACTTTCCTGAATGGTTTCTTAGAAGAAGAAGTTTATGTCGATCAACCACCTGGATTTGAAGTCCAAGAGAAGCCATCCAAAGTATATCAGTTGAAGAAAGCCTTGTATGGCTTAAAACAAGCTCAAAGATCTTGGTACAACAAAATTAACACTTACTTGATCAAAAGTGGTTTCAACAGAAGCCAAAATGAGCCATCTCTTTACACCAAAATAGATCAACACGGTAAAATTTTGATTGTATGTTTATATGTTGATGACATGATATATATTGGAAATCTTGAATTAACCAACTTTAAACATGCCATGCAATCTGAGTTTGAGATGACAGATCTTGGCATAATGAAATATTTTTTGGGGATTGAGGTTGATCAATCAACCGCAAGAATTTTTTTCTGTCAGAAAAAAGTATGTATCAGACATCATCAAAAGATTCTGCATCGAAGAATGCAATCTAGCAGAAACCCCTATACCCCTAGGCACAAAATTGAGCAACAAAGATGAAGGCCCTACAGTGGACCCTACCCTATACAAAAGTTTAGTAGGCAGTTTGTTGTATCTTACAGCAACTAGGCCTGATATTATGTATGCAGCCAACCTTGTTTCTAGATACATGGAATCCCCCAAAGATTCTCACTGGAAGATGGTGAAACGAATTCTGAGATATGTTGTAGGAACTCTCAATTTTGGCTTATGGTACACTAAATCTGATGATCATCATCTCTCTGATTACACAGACAGTGATTTTGCAGGCAGCCTAGATGGCAGGAAAAGAACCTCAGGACATGTTTTTCACCTGGGCACGAACCCGATTTCACGGGCATCAAAGAAGCAACCAATTGTATCAATATCTTCTACAGAGGCAAAGTATGTCGCTGCTACCTCAGCTTCCTGTCACGCTGTATGGCTGAGAAGAATATTGAAATATATGTCACATACAGAAGAGGATCCAACTCCTATCTTCTGTGATAGCACCTCAGCAATTGCTCTATCCAAAAATCATGTGTTTCACAAGAAAAACAAACACATTGACACTCGCTTTCACTTCATCCGCGAGATAGTCAATAATGGTGATATTGCACTTCAATTCTGTGGCTCTCGAGATCAACTCGCAGATATCTTCGCAAAGCCACTAGGAAAATCCGTTTTTGATTTTCAGAGACAACACTTGGGCATCATCAGTGCTGATGTTGATTTGCTTGAGCCTATTTAGCTCATCTAGTTTCCCTTTTCTATTGTACTCTCATACTCCTTTCATTTGTACTCTTTTACTTGCATTCTCTGTATTCTCTGCTTCTCACTTTATCAATTAGTTAATTAGTTTATAAATAACCTTGCTAATTAATAAAAATATATAGTATTTTATTACACATTCTTTCTGTGTAATATGTTCCTCATATTTTCTATTACTTACAGCAAGATATTTCAAAATATTTCTATTAATTGTATCAAGATATTTCTAAAAATCATTATATTTAGTGAACTTACATTTTCTATCAATTGTATCAAGCTATTTCTAAAAATAAGATATTTTCTCAAAATCATTGTATTTCCAGATGTTTTGGTTTGTTTTCATACCCCTGCTTTTGGCAACCACACCCTCTTTCCTTCTGAATTTCTTGCGATAGACAACAATCCCCACTATCAATGCTACAGCGATGACTAGAATTCCTCCTAGGGTTATCCCAAGGACAATCCTCCTTTTGTTTTTATTTGAATTCGGTAGGATGCAATCTCCCTTATGCACACATAGGTAGGGATTCCCAGAGCGACTGCAACACACCAAAGAAAGAGCCTTCCCATGATGATTACTTAGGCCTCATATTATTGAATCTTGCAATGCTAGTATACACAATCTTAAAATATTGAACTTCAAAATCTTGAAATAAATAGAAGCAATATGAAACAGCATATGTTTACATGAGTTTCAATGAACGATTGAGGAGAAGTTGCGGAGGAATTACGCCACTGAAATTATTGTTCTGTATAAACCTGTAAAATAACCCAAAAATGCGAAACATAGATATACGATCGAGTATAAATCAACTGTAACGGGAAGAAGAGAAAAAGGAGAAGAGACGGAAACATACAACTCTTTGAGGTTTTTGAGTCCTGATAACCAGTCTGGAACGCTGCCATTCAGGCTGTTGTTCTGTAGATATCTGCACAAAAAGCGAAGTAAATGGTTGCTACATTTTTTGCAAAGTGACGATGAATCATGAATAAGCTCAATACTAGAAGACACTGAAATTTTTACTTTGAGAAAAAACTTAGAGTCTCTCCAACATGGTTAAACTCGAAAAATTTGGCAAGGGTCCCATCAGATGATTATTTTCAAGAGACCTGCCAAGTTCAACGGGAATGGTTAATACCACTATTAGTCGCACCATAAAATGAAGAATGGAACTGGAGACTTATGGTCGGCCAATACTTTGAAAACGCTCTCATGAATGGTCCTCTTCCATATCAAACAAAAGGACATGCAAAAATTTTATAAGGAATTTTGCTTACAGTTTAACTAATGCAGTCAATTGTCCAATTTCTTCCGGTACCGGTATTGTAACATTTCTCCCCAACAAATTGCTGGCAACACGAAGTTATCATAAGCTCTTACAATTTTGCGTATAGGTCTTGTCACTTTTGCAATTCAGATATAGTTTTAAATTTTCAACAAATCAAAGAAAGAAACTTACATTTCGGAAATTCTTACTTCCGAAGATCTGTTATCACAGCCAATTCCTTCCCATGGAATTAAATAGCAAGGATCGGAAATCCATTTTTTCATGTTAAACCGCGTTTTGATAACATCAAGAGCTTCAACTGCAATTTACGAACTACTATCAATTCAGTAACTTCTTGATTGCACAATGAATTATAATATCATTTCAGTAACTTCTTGATTGCACAATGAATTATCTTGTGAATGTGTTGCCGGTTCAGTATCAGCGAAATAAAACAACTCAGCAGCGTTGACTATAGGAAGACGAGTGGAGTTTTTGGCCTTCACAAATTCAAGGATATACACGTTCTTTAATAGGAATCTTCGCTCCACGGCAGAATACAGCGTCAAGTTTATGTTTTCAAACCGCCTTTCTTTATTTGTCATTATGTAAAAGGATCTAGATTCAGACATATTTGATCCTTTCCCATGCTTTGTTCCCTTGAGCTGATGATGAAAAAAGATGTTCTATAACCCACGCCGTTTGCATGACCATCATTGGAGGAAGGTCTTCGGTATTGTTCGTTAAAATCGGCTCTTCAGTACTTATAGGCCGTACATGATGTATCGTTCCATCATCTAATAACCAGAGGCGGTCGAAGTTGTCCTGAGGATACCTTCGTCATTGACAATTCAAAGCTATTCAGTTAATTTACTAACAAAAAATAAATTATCACAACTTTATACTCTGAAGCTATTCGATGACTCAACGAGATTTATTAAAGTTACAATAAGTTGTACACTTATAAATAAGAAGTTAAGTTATATGTGTGAATGGATGAAAAGTTACCAATAAACTTAAAACCAGATATATTTTCCTTAAGTAAAACAGTTAAATTAAAGATATATATATATATATATATATATGAATGAAGAGTTACAATTGTACAGTTTCAAATAAGAATATATTAAACTGTACACTTACAAATAAGAACTTAAGTTACCAGATATATGTAAGTTGTAGAAAGTGTCTCTTTGTTGATTAAACTCAACCACGTCTAATTTCTGACTAAGCTGGGAAGCCTGAAATTTATATCTAATAGGTAAATTTCCGTAGGTAAAACATATAAAGTTCAAGATGCTTACCTAACTGTAGAATGTCCACCACAATTAACTCTGTGTCTTAATATCAACATTGTTCCTGGCTTAGCCTCTGCATACATGCCATCTCGGAGGGTCCTCAACTCTATAGCATTGATAAAGGGATCATCAGTCTCCGAGGTTCTGATCAAGCAAACACACAGCAGTGTGCCAGAACTAACCAAGATTCCTTCAAAATTGTCTGGTGTATATCGCTGTGTGGGTGTAATGTTTTTCGTATACAACATACCCAGTGTCTCAATAGAGTAAGAGAAGCTTGGAAATAGTTCGAATGCACTGCTACTTCCAACGGCAAACCATAGTCTTAAGAGGTGAGGCACATCGGGGGTCACAGGCAGCTGATAGCAAGACTTGTTGAGAGGCTTTGGGAAAAACCTCAGATTCTTGGAATAAGAACCAGAACCTAGTTGAATTGCGTCCCCTATCTTCCCTGTCTGCCCGACGTCTATGTAAGTAGCATCAGTGACCCATGTTATATTGTTTTCGTCTGTGTGATTTGCTTTCCCTCCGCAGTCGATACTCAAAAATCCCACTACAACGCCAACAATGAGTTAGTAAAACATCCTGTAAACCAAATATTAAAAATAGATGAGCAATGAGTTAAAATGAGAACGTTCAATCACCTGGTTGAGTGGTAACAACAGCCAATAAAGTTGACCCGAGCAACATGACGGCTATCGAAATGTTCCATCTGGCAGAAAAAATTTTGTCCATTGCTGCTTTAGAAGTGCCTGTGTCTTCTGACAGTAGATTGGAAGCAGAGAGATTCGTACAGATGCCTGTCCTGACTTTGTAAAGTTTTTATAATCTAGGAAGATTAATGGTCGCTAACAGGAAGATTAATGGTCGCGGTGTGCAAGGGTCAAGTTTGTTGACAGGAAGTGTTAATGCCACTGAAGAAGTTGCGGAGCAAGAAGTTTGGTTATGTTAATCACTTCTATTGTTTCCAGTGCCTACCAAGATCAACGAAAAACTCACAACCTTACTCTTATGGGATTAGGATTAGGAGACGTTTATGGAATACCTTCGGATAGATTCAAGCTGCAGTTCTGCAAGTTTGCTGGAGTTTTCTGAGCATTATGATGGTCATAGTAGGTGATTTCGTGTCGATTTAGGCACCGAGTTTGATGAAAATCTCGTCTTGGTTTATATAGTATTTTGGATTGAACTCTAGATGACCTTCCGTGGAATCCGGGTAGCTTGCTGTAAATTAATCTCTGTTTTGATTGTTCAAATAACTGTTTTGGTTTAGGCACCGCGTTTGATGAAAGTCTGGTCTTGGTTTACATAGTATTTTGCATTGAGATTTGGATGACCTCCCATTGAATCTGGTTTACATAGTATTTTGCATTGAGCTTTGGATGACTTGCGCTTGAATCTAGGGCTTGTTACAAATTTATCTATGGTTTGATTGTTGAAATGTCTCGAACTGGAAGTGGAAGTGGAGCTGTAGCTTTAAGAGATGGTGTAAGATAGGCTACATGGTCCTAATAGGATGATCAAAGCTCTAGGGTGTTTTACTTTTGAAGTATTGGAGAGGATGGATGATAATGTATATAGACTTAGTTTACTCCACAAATATTTAATTTAATTTGTGGAAAATCAAAAAGTTAATAGTGAAAGTGGACAATACAAAAGTGTACCAGCCTTTTAAAGAAAGTGAAAAGCATAGTGGACTTAGCAACTACATAACTATGAGACAGGGGCAGCATGATCTTTGGGAGATCTGGTTGAAATGACAATTTAGAGGCAAGGCAAAATGGTATTCCACAGAAAAGGAAGGTAGAGGAAAATTTTCCCTATCTTTAAAATATTTTGGGGACCAAAATGCTCCATCAATGGGGAGGTATGATTCCAAATATATCTTAGTTTTTTTGGAGTAGGTCTCACTTTGGAGATTTTGGGCCTAGAAACTATGAGATCCATTTTGAGACATCAACTGACACTTTTTGAGTTCAAAACTTTATGAGCATAGCTCTTATTCCTCGACCTTGTTCTATACACTAAGATCTTTCCAAAAGTTCCTAGAGGGTTCAAAACCCTAACATTAATTGACCGATGAGGCATGTAAGAACCCTAACCCTAGATGACTATGAGGCTATGTTAAATACTAGCCTACTAGGAAGATAGGGGTTTCCATTTTTTTTGCATTGTACTTGTTCCATAGTTGAGCATATAATTTAGGAGTGGAATTTGAGGGCATAATAGAGGAGAAAGAAGATTTTGGAGCAGTTATTCAAGCCATAGTGTCAAAAACAACTTGAGAGTGAATCCCTCTTTCTTTGTATTTGTCATTTAATCAAGAAAAGAGATAGCAAATTCATTTGCTTGTTTTTCATTTTTTAAATTCAATTATTTCCATAGATATTATCATTAAACTACTATTAAAAAATCTGAGTATGATAAACTATTTTAATGAAATATCCATAATTGTTTACAAATGAACTCTAAATATTGTCCCAAACAAAACGGCTTACAAATTTATTGAATGTGAAATACACCACCCAAGAACGTGTCTTCAAATTCACTGGTTTCATCACAAACTAGTGATGTTACAACTTTCAAATCTTTTTGCAATACACTGATTGAAATTTTGATTTCAATTTTCATATCTCAAATGAATCTCATTGCTTTATTTTCCCAATAAGTTGAGTGAAAAGTGCAAACATGGAAACTGGAAAATAATTAACGGGACTACCTGTTATGGACCATAGGTACGCTTAAGTTTGAAGACTACTATGACCCTCTCAAGCTTCACATACATAAATATAAAGAACCATGCCTCTAAAAACCTTAATCAATTGTTCAATTTTTTCAGTCCTTAATTTAATACTTATAGCCCTTTGTAATTAATTATTTTTTTTCAATTTAATAAAATTAAAAAGTGTGATATTTTTATTACGCATTAAATATATTTTTATTTTCTGATAAATTATTTTTCTTACCAAATGTTTATGAGGTGTACCATTTCTCTACGTCCAAATGCCATGATATAAGTTTTTATTTCCTGATAAATTATTTTTCTTACCAAAATAATGCCATGACATAAGTTTTTATTTTCTGATAAATTATTTTTCTTACCAAATTGGCTAAAAAGTTCGAGATGTACCATTTCGTTACTTCGAAATGCAATGACATAAGTTTCAAGGATTCAGTTTATCGTGAAAATGTTCAGATGCCAATATGTACAAGGTGTCCTTAAGTCATGCATAAAACACTCAAAATTCAAGCCACATGTAACAATTAATAAGGCCATTTTCGATAGGTTCTTATAGAATTTTCATTTAAACTATCCCTGGGGAGATACTTAAAATGAGATTGTTAAGTAGGCAAGGACCCCTTTAGAATAAGCATAGTATGGGAGTTAGAGGACCCCATTAGAATGAGCATAGTATGGGAGTTATTGGATTGATCTATATACAAATAAATGTTTGATTTAATTTTTTGGTAGAATAATCTTTGATTTTGTTTTGGCTGAATAAACTTGTAAATTTTAATGTGCAATAAAAAAAATACTGTGTTGGGAATGATTAAATTGATCTATGGCATAAATTATCATGATTTGAAATAGAAAACAATTTGTAGGGAATTGCATTGTTTCTTTAACAATATTTTTTCAACCAATATTGATGTCATTTAAATTTACAAGATAAACTTGTAAATTTTAATGTGCAATAAAAAAAATACTGTATTGGGAATGATTACATTGATCTATAGCATAAATTATCATGACTTGAAATAGAAAACAATTTGTAGGGAATTGCATTGTTTCTTTAACAATATTTTTTCAACCAA
Source organism: Picea sitchensis (assembly GCA_010110895.2). Lineage (NCBI taxonomy): Eukaryota > Viridiplantae > Streptophyta > Pinopsida > Pinales > Pinaceae > Picea > Picea sitchensis. Next base: position 5,923 of record SNQJ01S0030988.1, on the reverse strand, counting down.
TATTGATGTCATTTAATGTGTTAAATTTATATTTAATTAAATTCTTGTCCTTCCAAATTTAAAAAAAAATAACAAGTTACTTTTGTTCTCAACACATATTTCAGTTTTCAATATAGAATTTTCAAAAGTCATATATACAAGCATGACTTACACATAATGTATTAGTGCTCCTTTTTTTTTTTTTTTGTTTCTTTTGGTTATTATTTTTGGAAGGTGAGAAATTGATATTTAAATCATAGTTTATAAACCTTTATGTTGCCAACAATTTCCTTGTTCTTGTTTAAAGTAAAATGAAAAACAAAAATATCCTTTCAAGGAAGCATTCACATGTCATATTTTTTATAATTTTTGGTTATGTAGTTTTTATGCTACTAAATTTTCTTTGAGCGCAACAAACAAATTTAAGCATAAGTTTTAAGAAAAAATTAAAAATAGAATCAAAATCAAAGTGCTAAACCATTGGATAGAGGATTTAATGATGAATCCATTGAAATGAACTCCTACACCTAAGATGATAAAGACTCAAGGGATTCACCCTTTGAAATTTGCATTTGTGGAAAATCATATAGAAAGGAGCTAATATTTCTAGTTGAGTTATTATTTTTGGAAGGTGAGAAATTAATATTTAAATCATAGTTTATAAACCTTTATGTTGCCAACAATTTCATTTTCTTGTTTAAGTAAAATGAAAAACAAGAAATATCCTTTCAAAGAGGAAGCATTCACATGTCTACATATTTTTTTATAATTTTTTGGTTATGTAGTTTTTATGCTACTAAATTTTCTTTGAGCGCAACAAACAAATTTAAGCATAAGTTTTAAGAAAAAAAAATTAAAATAGAATCAAAATCAAAAGTGCTAAACCATTGGATAGAGGATTTAATGATGAATCCATTGAAATGAACTCCTACACCTAAGATGATAAAGACTCAAGGGATTCACCCTTTGAAATTTGCATTTGTGGAAAATCATATAGAAAGGAGCTAAGATTTCTAGTTTTTCAACCCATTGAGCTTTATAGCCAAATTAAGAGTTTATTTAAAGCATGATTGAGTACTTAAATAAAATTTCAAAATACAAACACTTTATCAATGTATCATTGGGTTAACATGGAAATACCTCAATCAAAGTATTGATATAACTTAAAATAGAGAAAAAGGTTACGGTATTTTCACATTAAACAAAAGAATGATAATAAAAAAAGAGTTGCATGAGTCAACTTACTTGGTTATGAGAAAAGGAAAATTTTGTCAAACATTAATCCAAGCCACTTCATCGGGTATGTCCCATAATAGATTTCAACTCATTATCTAGTATGTCCCATTAATTAACTTTACCAAGGCATTTCATCTTGGGGACATGATTCATCTAGTGTGTCCCATCAATTAACTTTACCAATGCTATAATCATCTATGAATATGAACTAGCTAAATTGTTTCTCTAGATTATCATCCTATTTATGCCCAACTAATAGATATTTTCATATCCCTCATTGACACTTCAATTTTCTCCCCAAGTGTCACCATTGTAATATTTTTTGACATGTTTCCTTCTTGGGTTGTTCACCATAATGGCAATAATGGTATTCCTTTCCTTATACGTTACACTTAGCCTTCCATGCACATTGCATCAACCTCTCTAATGAAACACACTTCATGGAATATATTTTCATTTTCTATGCCTCTTATGAATTTCTCTATAATGTTCTCCTCTCACATATATCGTATATGCCTAACCTCTTGTACATTTGAACTTTGTAAATATAAACTTTCATTGGACTTCCCTTTCAAATCTTCCTATACTATGCATACTTAGTCCTTTCATAGATGCTCTTACATCATGTAACCATCATCATTAAAAAAATTACCATTGAATTCTTAAATCCCATATATGGATATTATTTAGAAAGATTCTACTATATCAACTCACACATGGAGACTATTATACAACTTCCTTAATGATTGATGATGTGGAAAAAGGTTCAAAGCTAGGAGTATTCTTAGGAAGGACACATGTGTGGAACCATTATTTATCCTTTCTACTTGTGTGTGTATTAAACCTAGATTATGGACTATGTGGTTTTTCCCTTTAACCTAAAGTGGTTATTTGGCATATTAAACCTAAACCATGGGGAAGAAGGTAGCATATGTGTGTAATTGTTTTCATACAAAAGTATTGCCAAGTGTTGGTCAAACGTCGTCGTTGGAATTTGGGCTCCTTGTGAAAGTAAAAGAAAATATTATTCATCACTGCAATAGTTCATTTATATCTTCGGCTCAATAAAAAAAATGTGTGTAACACATATGTGTCCTCTTGTGGGTCGAACAATGCAAAACTCTAGGATTTTTGGGAGTAGGAGATCAAGACTGTTTATAGATGCATATCTTTCAAAGGGAATACCCCTTCTCTAGATAAATATGTACATGAAATAACCAACATCAATTAGATATAGATAAAATATTTAGTTGAATAAGTAACTAAGCTATCATATCACAATTAAAAACTAACATGTAGGTTACCAAATAAGCGCTTTAAATAATAAGAGTTATAGTGGTGAAGTTCCACAATGTTTAAGATTTAGGTAAAAGAAAACAAAATTTTCAAGTAGGGAGAATTCTATGTAGTCAAATCATTTAGATTTGTAGAAATGACTTGGAATCCAAAATAGTAATGACAACCCATACATAAGAAATAAATGTGGAGACCAAACAAAATTTAGCCTTTCCTCTTCCCCAAGATAAGTGGGATGGAATAAAAAAGCCACCCTCCTTACACCTGCCAAAATTATGGGGTTATCAATACAATCCATAAGGAAAGAAGACCAACCACTAAATGAAACACAAGGAAAATACCATGAGAGGAGAGAGACAAAGAAAAAGAATCACACATATGCAATGAAACCACAAGGGCATTCCTGGTAAAAAGAAAAAAAATCAGGTAGGGAGAGGTCTAAGTGTTCACCACTTAACTCTTTTGAGATGACTGACAAGACAAATTAGCATGTCCACCCATGCACATGGAATAATTAAGAAGACCAAAAATAATTTGGGTTTCACTTTTCCTTGATATGAGTGGCATGGAAGAAAGGAGCCATCATCCTTAAACCTACCAAAATTTCCAAGACAAGCCACAAGGAAAGAATATGAAACACTACATGAAACATGAGTAAAACACCATGTGGACTGAGAAGAGGAATACACTAGAAAACAAAAATTTGGAGAAAAGTAAACCACAAGGGAGTGCTTGGTAAAAAAAAAAATTAGATTCCATTCTTACACCTACAAAAAGATGTAGTTTCCGGAAAAATCCATGAGGCAAGAAGACCAAAAACTAAACTAAATACAAGGAAAACATCACATAAAAAAATAAGAGGAAGAAAAAAGAAAACAATAAGGAAAAGGAAATGAAACCACAAGGGGTTTCTTGGTAAAAAGACACCAAAATTTTCAAGTATGAGGTGGTATAATTTTTCACCACTTAACTTTCCCGAGATGACTTGCAAGCCCAAATTAGGAAACACACCCATGCATACGGAAGTAGTGAGCAGACTTAGTGAAATTGGGGTTTCCATCTCCTTAATATGAGTGGAATGCAATAAACAAGAAACCATCATTACACCTACCAAAAACATAGGGTTTCTAGGACAAGACAAAAGGAAAGAAGACCAAAAACTAAACAAAACACAAAGAAAACACCACCTGGAATGAGAAAAGGTAGATGTAGGAGAACAACGCGATCGAGGGAACAAAACCATATGGGAGTGTTTGGTCAAAAGTCAACAAAATATTCAATTACATAGAGGTCTAAGTGATCACCACTTATCTTTTCCGAGATGAATTGCAAGTACAAATTGGCATGCCAGACCATGCACAAGGAAGGAGTGAAGAAACCAAATGAAATTGGGGTTTTCTTCTTCCTTGAAACCAGTAGAACGAAATAATTGAGTCACCATCCTTACATCTACTAAAAATATGGGGCTTCCAAGACAAGCCACAAAGAAAGAAAATCAAACACAATGAAAACACCACGTGGAATGAGAAGAGGAAGATGAAGGTGAACAACAAGGCATAGGAAACAAAAACATAAGGGATTTTTGGTAGAAATGGAACAAAATTGTCAAGTAGTGACATGTATAAGTGGTAACCACTTAGAATTTTTGAGATGACTTGCAAAATCAAAGTGGAAAACTGATTTGTGCAAAAGGAAGAACTGAAGAGAACAAACAACATTGGGGTTTTCTTTTTCCTTGAGACTAGTAGCCATGCAATTTGTTTAGTGTGCCAATGCAAAGATAAATTAAATTAACAATTTCTTAGTTAGCGTGCCTTGTTCAATGTCTTGATTATTTTTGTTTCTATGGATATAATACATTATATTTTTCATTTATTTGTCTATGCAAGTGTCCCTTCCTTCTTCTTTTTTCAAGGAAAAAAATATGCATTTTTATTAATATAAAAGAAAATGCATCTTCGTATGCCCATGGAATTCAGTAGAGAAATGAATCCCCTATCTTTATAATAAACATACAGGATGGTGGGTGTGAGAGTCACATCCCATATTTATTGGAAAGCATGGGGAAGAAGTAATAAACATTGTGTAGAATGAGAATTCAATTGTCTTTGGAAAATAGAGGAAATTTGTATGGGTGTTACAAGAGATGTTTACACATTCAATTGTCACATGAACAATAAGGAGAGATGGGAAAAGAGAGCACCAAATATTGAAAAATAAGGTTGGGAAAATTCGAGATCATGTTGGAGCATTTTTGGAGCATATTGGAGATGGAAAATGAAGAAATAGGTTGTTAGGCCTGAAGAGTGAACTCCTGAGTGATTTTCACTATACAAATAAGAGTTTTTGTTGGTTATTGGTAGTTTTCCTTGGAGTGAGTTCCCTTCAGTTCCCAATAGAGACATTCCTAGTTACTTGAGCAAGAGAGACCTTGATAAAGAAATGGTATTCCTCATGAAATGAGAGCAGTGATGATACAGGTGGATATTGGTGGCCACCCACCTTCTCCAACTGGCCCAAAACATGTTTCTGACAATTTTGGTAATTTACTATTTTTAGCAGTTTTTAACTTCCGGGGCCATTTTGAGGCCCTAAACAATGTTTTTTTGAGAAAAGTTGTAGTTTTCGGATAGATCTTTCCAATGAGCTATCATACGCCTAAAACGAAGATCGTATGCAAAAGTTACGACCCCGGGAAGTTGATGCACCAACTTACCCAAACGAGGCCCACACGACTTTTGGCGTGTCATCTCCTAGGGTTAGGTTTTTTTGGATGTATAGGGTTGTTGGCATTCGTGATTATTGTAAAAAGGCCTTCAGAGCCTCATTGTAATCATCTTATCATGGATGCGAGTAGCTGTCACATCTCTTCTCAGAGACAAGCTGCCACCATTCTAGCGAGTCTTACACTCTGTATTTTACAGTCTCTGTACATTTATTTCATTAATAGAAATCGTGTATTACTGTATATATGTGACTCTTGTTATATTTCCGCTATATCTCTATTATATTGTTGTCTCTCTTGCAATATCTCTGAATATTTTTGTGTTATATCTCCGCTCTCATTTCGTGCCAAAATAATCTGGATCAGTGGTATCAGAGAAGGCTTCTCTTGATCGTTTTTTAGTGCATGTCCCCAATGAGGTCTGAGTATAGCAAGTTGGGTCTCGAGCTTGTCTCTATTAAGGACAATCGCTCTCACACAACCAAGAAACCCTCAATGGTGGAAGAAAATAAAAACGATGGAGAAGACAATCCTATCACTCTGTTGCTTGAGCAAGCTCTCACACGACATATGGACGAAATGATGGAGAATTTTTCCCACATCCTTCAACACCTGCCGATAGCATCAGACACATCTTCATCAAGCAACCACTTTGGAGGCACCTCACCTTTCAAGGTACAGGTTAAT
>SNQJ01S0030987.1:116559-126802 GCA_010110895.2 Picea sitchensis | reverse complement strand
TTGAGTACTTCTGCATAACTCTTTCTATTTTCTTCATTCTTCTTTTCTAGCAAACTAGAGTGCTTCTCTTCATTCTCTATAACTGATGTGGATGTTTTTGTGTCTTCAATGTTCTTATTGAGCTTGACGATTTTAGTTCTCAATGTGACAACTTCTTCTTCAAGATTCTCAACCTCTTCTTCTTTCTTCATTATCTGAGACTTCATGACTTCTTCTATTCTTTTTGCTTCTTCAAGCTGGATTTTTAATGTGATTATTTCTTCTTCAAGTCCTTTCTCTTCGTTACCAAACTCTACCTCAAGCTAGTTTAGATTGTTAGTTATTTCCTTAAGATGATTTGTCAATATCTTTTCTCTCATTTCTACTTCTTCCTTCTGTCCTTCTATGTTGGCTTCCAAATACTACTTTTGATACTTCAGATTTTTTCTGATCTGTCTAGCTTCTTGTAGCTGAGTTATTAAGTTCTTGATGACATGTTGGGCTTCTTAAAAAATGTGAGCAATTTCCTTTTGTTTCATCAATTCTTTCTTGAGTGACTTGTTTTCTTCTCTTTATTTTCTTAGTTCATCTAAAGCACTGATCAATTCTTCTTCATAATTGTCTTCTTTTTCAATTTGTTTTTCTATCTCATTTCCTTCATGGCATTCTATTTCAAGATGTCTGTGTTTTCAACAATTAAAGTAAAACAACATACCTATGTTGATTATGTACTCTTCATCTTCTGAATCTGTTTGGCATGGTGAACATATTTCTTCTTGATATGTACCTGCATCTTCTTTGGCATTTTTTGAATCTGCGATGGGTGAAGAATATATATCATGTAACTTATCCAAAATTCATTTGATTTATGAACATTAACCAACCTTTTATCTTACCAGATAAGGTAATCCTTCCCAAATGAAATCCATTTCTATTTTGTTATTCTTCTTCAATTCCTTCTTGGCTGCAGTCTTTGCCCTTTTTGAACTATCATATCCTATAATAACTGATAGCCAAATATAATACCCTTGTACCTATAAAAATACTTTCGTCCTTCCAATCCATAGCTCATACTTTAAACCATTCTAACCATTAAACAATGATACTCCATTCTCAGAATAATCCATGATCTCCTTCCAATGGTTAAATTGATGATACTTCCATTCTCGTAATAATCCATGATCTCCTTCCAATGGTTAAATTGTTTGAAGGAACTCCTGCCTCCTCGATAAATTAATTATTACTAATAAGAGGGGGTGAATTATAATAGAGAAATTTAATCCTTTTAACCAATAATGTAACCATTATATCAATGTAGTATTATCAACTAATAGCTGCAAGAGTAAATAAACAATGAACAAAATGCAACCTTACACATACATGCATAACTGTTTTTAATGGAAACCAAAGCAGAGAAAACCACAAAATGTTTTTTGTTATATGTATTTAATAATTACATCTGGAAGAACCAACTTCCTTTTTTTTTTTTTTTTTTTTCTTATATGTCTTGAAGGAGGCTCCAACCCCTCTAGTTTCTCAAGCTAACCTGCTGGAAGCCTTAACTCCCCAATTCCTCCTGCTACAAACTAAAAGGGGAGGCTACATAACCCCCATGTTCTCCGCCATAACTAGAAGGTGGCTACAACCATTTGTCCTTTCCACGGCCCAACCTCCCCTCGATGTAGAAGTAGAATGATGGAACCACTGCTACACTATCATTGTGAGATATAATCATGTAAAACTGCACTAATCAACTTGTTCCAAATAACCTGTAATCAACTTATATCATAAACAATATGTAATCAACCTGTAATCAACTTTTATCATAAACAAGTGCATCAACATGTATCAACTCAGACCTCAACTCAGAACATGAATCTATGCATCAACCATGCACCAAATATGTACCAATCATGCATCAAATACACATAAACTATGACTCCATCAAGATGTACTCACAACATCATCAACTATACACCTCATGTATGTGTCAACTCATCAACTACTTGTCTCAACCATGTACCCAACATGTACCTCAACCAAAATCCCTCGTCAATTTCATCATCGAAATATGATATGTAACTCTGTAATAGACCTTGTTTATATGATCACATACCTGCAAACCTTCCTTAACTTTAACAACAAGAGACTAGCATTTTCATCAAACTTTACTTTAGTCTCACATTACTAATTTTGAATTAGTCAACAACCCTAACTTGAAATAATCATAACTATGTACCTGTAATAAATAAATATTTGAAAATAGTACACAATGTTATTCAATGCCTTTTATGGAATTCCTCCAGGTTTCACTGCTTGGAACCTCTTAGAAAAGGAGTTATAGAAAAAATGGCATACCTTGTTGAATTCTAGATTATTCTAGAGAGAAAGATTGTAGAGTGTGCCCCACACAAAATGTTTGTTGTATGGATATAAAAATGGTACATATAATACTACAAACTGAACTCTAACCAACACATTGTTTTCTTACTGAATTTGGATCTGTTATGAAGAAGTTATGATGTTTTTACCTAAAACACATTTTTTAGACTAGTTTCAGCACTAGCCACAAACCCTATTTTCCACGGAGTGTAACTCCAAAAATACAACGACCCACAAGCTGAAATTTTTATCACATCTACTTGGATATGTTTCCTCAACGACCTCTAGATTTCGCGGTCTAAATCATTCTAGAAAAATAGTTATTGCAAAAATGGTGAGATGTAACATCCCACTCTTGCACACTAAGTGAACTCATTCTTTGAGGACACTTGCTCACAAGTGATCCGGATTACTATACTATTAAACATTTGATTTTGATTATGAGACGTTATGGGTTGATGACATGTTGTTTTACTGCATTGACATAGACATGTGCTATTAACTCGGTTTTACTGAGTGTGTAGGAACTTGGACCTCGAGGATGCAGAGGCATCGATGGAACCCCTTGGACTCTGGATCGAGTCAGGGAGTGTACCATTGGGGTTTGATTGTTTTATATGTGATATTAGTGCATATGATTAGATGATAAGATATGGATATATTCTGACATGATTCGTTGATGATGCAGGCTAATGACAGCTTTCCGACCAGACTCACATGTGGAGTAAAGGGGTCACGCACGACTACCAGAGAGGTTGAGGGAGAGGTGTGGACAACATCCCTGCCACAACCTACTAGCACTCCCACCGTGGCTCAAACTGTAGGTTAACGTTTACCTAGTCAGAGAGGACCCACGATGTTGTGAGGGTAGACTGCGACAATCACTCACGATGATTCTAAAGGGTGTGCAATAAGGCGGGGGCCTTATTCCTTAGATGCCCTTAGTCTCCCACAAGTTCACCTGGCGAAGTATTGACTCCAAGGGTTTTTTATGTCTACCAAGTGGGTCAAGAGGTGAGTGGCACCCTTGGAGCACGTGGTGCGTCCTAAAGGGAACATCGCGCAAGAAAAATAGAAAGAGGCAAGTGGCACCCTTGGAGCACATAGTGCGTCCTGAAGGGCATGTCGTGCACAGGAAATAGGTGAGGTGAGTGGCACCCTTGGAGCACCTAGTGCATCCTGAAGGGAAAGTCACATTATTAATGATAAATGAATGAACTCATATGGCCTTAGGACTAATAATGTGATGATAAATTTTTAAAACAAATTCCCTAATAAAATGTTGCCCACAAAAATTAAAGTCTAGGTCTAATTTACTAGTGGAAAAATTTTCTCTCTCCTTTATAAAAAAAAGGGAAAAAGAATACATACATATATATATATATAATAGAAAAATAAAAAAATAAAATTATTTTATTATATTATGATATTTAAAAGTTAATTTCTACACCTACCAAATTGAGTTCTAAATGAAAAGGGGAAAGAGAGAAATCTAGAATAATTAGGAAACTAGGAAAAGAGGGAAACACCAAAAGAAAAGGGAAACACAAGGAAAAAAAGAAGAAAGTCAAACTTAGTAAGGTATCTACCATTTAAGAACTTTATAATTTTACACTGAACTAGCAAACTAATAATGGGGAAAGTCATTAAAACCTGTAAGAGAATTTGGGGAGACCTAAGAGTGATTCTAGGAGTGACTCTAGGTGGGTGAGGGAAATAAGGGTAATTAATTAATTAAAGAAATTAATTTATGGAGGAAAGAAGGGGATGGGTGACACATGTACGGGGAGGAATTTTTATGAATTAATTTGTTAAACTTTAAATAAAATGGGATTTGGGAAAGTAAGGTACTTTGACACTCTATATATTGAAGGGAGGAGAAGGATGAAGGATCTCTTTTGTTTGTGTAACGTTACGCTGCAAAAATCTCTACTTGACTGACTTAGCTTGTGGGAGTTGGGATACCCAGCTCGGTGAGGAGTGGTAGCTCGGCCTTGCGAGGTGAGATGGGAGCTAATTGATTCTATGGTTAGCGTGTGTGGCCCCTTTATGGCTCGGGGGGCTACGGGGGGAAGAAGAGTACCCCTAGCATTGATTGGGAGGTACCGGTGAAGTCTTGTTGGTCGGAAAGAGGGTGTTGCACGGAGCGAGCGGGACATCAACTCAGAGCGGGCAATCAGGCAACGATACTCTTTCTTCATTTTGTATAGTAGATTGTAGTAGTAATATGCTTTGGATCTGCATGTTTAGTGGGTAAATAAATTGATCGTCTAGCGTTCTAGTCGTTGACTGAATTTTCCTTATCTTAGCTCGATGATTGATTGGCTCCCATGGCCTTTGATTACCAGCATGTCTTTACCACCTTAGGTGTATTGATTTGTGAATTTTTTGGTTGGTTTTCCCTTCGTCCCTAGCTCATCAGTCCTCACCTAAGCAGTCGGCCAGGAGCCTGATCTACGGTCGTCGCTTCGGTGTTAATAGACCTATGGATCTCAATGCCCTACTTTTATGTGCGTGGATGATGAGTGAAGGACGTTCCTGTCAGCCCCCTACTTTCGTTCTTGTCCTTGGCTAATTGTTGATTTATCCATTTGGCAAGACCTTTGCATATGGATTATCTTGCGTCCTAGTTGGTTTTTCTCTGTGCCTTGACTGATAGCATCACTGCGATCATTTCCATGAATTTTCCCATTGGATCCTTGCGTTTATCTTACTGTTGTCTGCATTGTACTGGTATTAAGGCAATGGAAAAATGAATTGATTCCCTATTTTCTTTTTATATTTGGTGTTTTGACAATGGAAAAACAAAATGACTTCATGCCTGCATTTTTTTATATTGGGTATTGTGGCAATGGAAAAACGAAATGATTTTATGTTTGCATTTTTTTATATATTTGGTATTCTAGCAATGGAAAAATGAAATGACTTCATGCCTGCATTTTTATATTGTGTATTCTGGCAATGGAAAAATGAAATGATTTCATGTCTGCATTTTTTATATTTGGTATTCTGGCAATGGAAAAACGAAATGACTTCATGCCTGCATTTTTATATTTGGTATTCTGGCAATGGAAAAATGAAATGATTTAATGTCTTCTTTTTATTATTTTGTATTCTGGCAATGGAAAAACGAAATGACTTCATTCCTTCATTTTTACATTTGGCATTCCGGCAATGGAAAAACAATTAAATTTCTAAGTCTGTGTCTTGCACTTAAGAATTTTTGTTTTTTGGTTACCTCTTGCCTGGAAATTCGTCCCTCTCTGGACTGCATTTCGTTTTACTGCTGGGGCAATTTTTGCCCTTGTTGAAGACTGAGTTAAGCATTAAAAACTTACTGCTATTGGATTCCTGGGAATGCCCACATTTTGTCTTTTAAAAGCTGACTGATATGCGGTTGAATTACCCATGATTTTTGTCATTTAATTCGAGACTGAGATCGCTGTGGAATGCCCACGTTTTTGTCTTTTAAAGGTTGACTGATATGATGTTGATTGCCCACGATTTTGTCATTTATTTTGTGACTGAGATTGTCATGGAAGGCCCATGTTTTTGACCTTTAAAAATTGACTGATATGTTGTTAATTGCCCACTATTTTGGGTCATTTAAATTCGTATCTGAGTTTGCTGATTAAACATCCATGTTTCGGATATCAAAAGGATTGACTGAGTCTTTTGTTAACGCCCACATTTTTCTATTAAAATGATGGACTGAGTCGATGTTAAATTCCCACAAATTGTCCTTAAATTATAGCATGTGTTTGCTGAGGTATGGCATAATGTTTCACCATTAACTGTGACTGCGTCTTGTTGTTGGTGTGACCACATTTTTTCCCCTTTGAATTGTTGACTGTGGTTGTTGGAATGGATACAAATTTGCCTTAAGTGTTGCCTGTGTGTTACTATATTATTGCCATATTAATTGCCAGGATAATTTTCTGCAGTGAGTTATTGGACAAAAGTTTCCTTCTTATTGATTAATTTCCACAATGAGTTAAATGACTAACAGTCATGAAAATTGCCTGGTTATTGTGCTATTAATTGTTTGTTAACAATTATGTCAATTGCCTTGTGAATTGCTATACTAATTGTCAGGTTAATTAACATGTTAATCGCCTCATCATGCTAAATTACTTGTTAGGATAACAATCATGTAAATCGCCATGTTATTGCTAAATTAATTGTTATGTTGATTGTTATGTCAACTGCCTTGTTATTTGCGATATTAATTGTTAGGTAACAACTATGCTAATTGCCTTGTTAAATTGCTACATCGATGTTAATATTTGGTAGTTTCCTTCTCATTATTAATAAGATAGGTAGTATTGTTGGTTTAGTCAAAATAGATAGACCACACGTCGAGATTTAATTGTTCACAAGTGTTATAATGGTAGCATTCTACAATAAAATCGTTAATGTTGTTAATTAAGTTGATGGCTAGTTGGATGGAGATTTGGATTAATATTGAATTTTCCAATTAGACTATGAATAATGATTAAATGATTTTAGTAAGTATTGACCAAAGTAGAGGTTAAAATCGCTAATTTATAATGTGGTTAATGATTAAATTGTGATGCATAATTGCCGAATTGATTTGTAGTTGATGTTATTTAGATTGAATTTGATGATTTAATTGTGATGAAGAATTGTCGAACTGATTCGTAATTGATGTTATTGATTGAATTTAATGACTAAGGTATAATGTAGAATGGCCGATTGGATTGTATTTAATGTTAATATGATGTTAAGTTAAAGGAATATTTATAATTTAGACTTGCTAAAATTAGATGGATAATCGATGCCAAAACAAATTGTAACTTGACGTGCCCCATTAGAATGGAACCCATGTTAAATTAGAATGTAATCGTGGACCAGTTAGCCTAGGTGATTGGTGGGGTCGGGGATGATGTCGTGTGCGTTGGTGTCACCCCTTGTCTTCGTTCTTTTGTGTCTCATCTACATTTCGTGTGGGGGTAGGTATAGTTTCCCACTCAGTTTTCGGTTCCTAGCACGTCAGAGTTTTCTAGAGTCCTTGGTTCGGATAGATTATGTTTGTGCCAAGGTTATTGATGCGTCTATCACCTGGGAAAGGCATGATTCCTGATGTGGGAATCATGGCATGCCTTATGGGTTAGCAACGAATGATATCTTGGTCGGAGTCGGTGCCTACCATGTGAGTGTGGTTGAGCATCGTATGTTGACTTGGGTGCATGCGTTGGTTCGCATGCCTTATTCTTGTTCGTCAACATTGTTATGTCGGGAAGGGGAAGTTGTCCCTTAGCTTGTAGGCGTGCCTTGTTGCATCGGGCGGTTAGTCGTTACTCCTGGTTATTCTGTGCCTGTTTTTCTCGGTTTCCCTTGTTCCTATGCGTGGTGTCGTAGTTGCCTGTTGCCTGGGTTGCGTGCTTCTGTTCATCGTCTGTGGTGTGGTCAAACTTTTTTCTTCGTTGCCTTCTTTCCCCTTAAATCTTAATATATATATATTTGGATTCGCATGTGGCCGTAACGATGTGGATGTTACATATGGTATCATAGTGAGGTTCAACCCATGATTTGGGATCACTACATCTTTCGTTGATATGATTTGATTATAATGATTGCTAATTAATTTGACTTGTACTCGTGCAGGTAATCATGGTTAGAGGACGATGCAGAGGTAGATGACAAGGTGCTAGGGGAGGAAGCGCAATGCCTCTAGTAGCATCCATGCCTGAGGGGTCTAACCCCCTGGGAGAAAAACAGGTTGTCGGACAGGAGCAGATAGCAGTAGGTCATGTGGTTGGTTTGATGAGGTCTTTTCAGCAGATGTCTGAGGCACTGATCAGCTGTTTGGATAGAGATGAGGCCAGAGCGCTGGCACCCCCCCTGAGGGTCCCCCACGCACTCTCGTCGGTATTGGTAGCATTCACCGTCAACTCGAGAAGGTCAAATTTCCAGAGTTCTTTGGTGCCCCGGATGGCACAGCCGTCGAGGCATGGTTGGAGAATATGGCGATGTGATTTTCACTTCGCAACTATACCTCCAACATGAAGGTCTGCATGGCGGTCTTTCAACTGAAGGGGAGTGCTCTTCTATGGTGGAAGATGCTCCTACCACAACTAAGCATGGTTGTCAAAGACGTGTCATGGGAACTATTAGAGGAATGGTTCCGAGAGAGGTACCTATCAGAGGAATTCATTGAGCGTCAGCTCAATGAGTTCAACGCCTTACGACAGGGCAGTCGTATGGTGCCCGAGTACGAGGCCCGTTTTATGGATTTGCTTCGGTATGCTCCACATCTTAACACTGAGAAACTCAAGGTCAACAGGTTCATGTTCGGACTTAATGGCAACATACGTGAAAAGGTTAGGATTTTGATGCCTCAAAACTTGCACGATGCCATCCAAAAGGCCCTCATAGTAGAGGAGGATCTTATCAACGGGGGTTAGAGCAGGACTCTAGTGAGATTGGCAGGGTAGGTGTCATATGGTGCGCAGTAACACCAGACACCAGCCAAACATATGCTTGGATATCGTGGCTTCTAGAGAGGACCCACTTTCACTACACCTCGATGACTAGCACCTCAGCAACGAAAACCTTATCAAGGACCAAAACATCAACATAAACGTCGACCATAGCATCCACAGTTTAGGCCTTTTTAGCAGAACAGACTAGGATTTTGGGCTGGTGGGCCATCATCTTCTACTTCGAGTATGAGGACTACTGGACCGAAGAAGGGGTGTTGGACGTGTGGGGAGCCACACTATCAATGTGACTGCCCTGTGGAGAGGAGTAGAGCATCTAGATCAGTCAGACCCACTATCATGGGAGATTTGGGAAAGGCCCATCAGAATCATGCAGCAGTGAATAACCGCCAGGCAGAGCATCAGTCGATTGTGATCAATATGACAGGTACCATTTTTTACCAGACCCTTAGTATTTTTATAGATCCCGGTGCTACCGAGAGTTTCATTTCTGGTGCAGTGCTAAAAAGGATTAAGGTAAAGGCAGTCAAACATGATGAGTTTAGCTTCATAGAGATGGCTTCGGGAGCCAAACAAAAGGTTGGAGGAAAGGTTATGGGATGTATCCTTAACCTGGGAGAGTTTGTCACCAGGGCCAACCTGTACATCATGATCTTAGGATCTTATGACATTGTGATCGGTATGGACTAGTTGGAATCACATGAGGCGATACTCAACTGTAAGACGAAACGGTTGAGATTGGTCGATGACGAGGGACATAGACATGTGATTGTAGGCTAGAACCAGGGAGTTTCCCTGAGGTTCATCTCTTCCTTGTAGTTTCGGAAGAGCATGCGCAAGGGATGTAAGCTTTATGCGATCCTTGCGTTAAATGAGAAAGGAGTAGTGGAAGGTCTAGAACACCTTCTTGTGGTGAGAGAGTTTGCAGACATATTTCCAGACGAGTTACCTAGGATTCCTTCGAAGAGGGAATTGGAGTTTACTATAGACCTAAAACTAAGAACTGAACCAATAGCTAGAACACCTTATCGGATGTCGGCCCCGAAGTTACAAGAGTTGAGAATGCAACTGAAGGAATTGTTGGACCTGGGACTGATACGTCCAAGTGTGTCACTGTGGGGTGCGCCTATTATTTTCATATGAAATAAGGATGGGTCATGGAGGCTCTGCATTGACTACCATCAATTGAACAAGGCCACGATCAAGAATCAATATCTATTGTCGAGGATTGATGATCTGTTCGATCAGATGAAGGGTTCAACGGTGTTCTCAAAGATCGATTTGTGATTAGGGTATCACCAGTTACAGATCAAGGAGGATGATGTCCCTAAGACCACCTTTAATATGAGGTTTGGACATTACGAGTTTACTGTTATACCATTTGGACTGATAAACGCCCCAAGGGTATTTATGTGTTT
>SNQJ01S0030987.1:86356-113799 GCA_010110895.2 Picea sitchensis | reverse complement strand
GCACGGGAAACAGGTGAGGCGAGTGGCACCCTTGGAGCACCTAGTGTGTCCTAAAGGGCATGTCATGTTATTAATGATAAATGAATGAACACAGATGGCCTTAGCACTAATAACGTGATGAAATTTTTTAAAAACAAATTCCCTAATAAAATGTCGCCCATAAAAATTAAAGTCTAGGTCTAATTTACTAGTGGCAGAATTTTCTCTATCCTTTATAAAAAAAAAAAGAGGAAAAAGAATCTATATATATATATATATATATATATTTATAAAAAAAATTGGGATATATATATATATCTACTTGAATGACTTAGCTTGTGGGAGTTGGGATACCCATCTTGGTGAGGAGTGGTAGCTCAGCCTTGCGAGGCGAGTTGAGAGCTAGTTGATTATTTGGTTAGCATGCATGGCCCCTTTACGGCTCGGGGGGCTACGAGGGAAGAAGAGTACCCCTAGCATTGGATGGGAGGTACTGGTGAAGTCTCGTCGGTCGGCAAGCGAGTGTTGCACAGAGCGAGCGGGACATCAACTCAGAGTGGGCGATCAGGCAACGATACACTTTATTCATTTTGTATGGTAGATTGTAGTAGTAATATGATTTGGATCTGCATGTTTAGTGGGTAAGTAAATTGATTGTCTAGCGTTTTTAGTTGTTGAATGAATTTTCCTTAGCCTAGCTCGATGATTGATTGCCTCCCATGGCCTTCGATTCCCGGCATGTCTTGACTGCCTTGGGTGTATTGATTTGTGAAGTTTGTGGTTGTTTGTCCCTTTGTCCCTAGCTCATCAGTCCTCGCCTGAGAAATCGGCCAGGACCCTAATCTACGGTCGTCGCTTCAGCGTTAATAGATATATGGATCTCAATGCCCTTCTTTCCTGTGCGTGGATGATGAGCGAAGGACGTTCCTATCTGTCGTCTACCGCTGTTCTTGTCCTTGGATGATTGTTGATTTATCCAACTGGAAAAGACCTTTGCATATGGATTATCTTGCATCCTGGTTGGTTTTTCTCTATGCCTTGACTGATAGCATCCCTGCGATCATTTCCATGACTTTTCCCTTTGGATCCTTGCATTTCTCTTATTGTTGTCTACGTTGTATTTGTATTAAGGAAATGGGAAAATGAATTGATTCCCTGTCTTCTTTTTATGTTTGGTGTTCTGGCAATGGAAAAACGAAATGAATTCATGCCTGCATTTTTTTATATTGGGTATTCTGGCAATGGAAAAATGAAATGATTTCATGTCTGCATTTTTTATATATATTTGGTATTCTGGCAATGGAAAAATGAAATGACTTCATGCCTACATTTTTATATTGGGTATTCTCACAATGGAAAAACGAAATGATTTCATGTCTGCATTTTTTTATATTTGGTATTCTGGCAATGGAAAAACAAAATGACTTCATGCCTGCATTTTAATATTTGGTATTCTAGCAATGGAAAAACGAAATGATTTCATGTCTGCTTTTTATTATTTGGTATTTATGGAAATGGAAAAACGAAATGACTTCATGCTTGCATTTTTACATTTGGCATTCCGGCAATGGAAAAACAATGAAATTTCTAAGTCTACGTCTTGCACTTAAGAATTTATGTTTTTTTATTACCTCTTGCCTGGCAATTCACCCCTCTTTGGACTGCATTTATTTTTACTGCTGGGGCGATTTTTGCCCTTGTTGAAGATTGAGTTAAGCATCAAAAACTTACTGCTATTGGATTCATGGGAATGCCCACGTTTTGTCTTTTAAAAGCTGACTGATATGCGGTTGAATTACCCACGATTTTTGTCATTTAATTCGAGACTGAGATCGTTGTCGAATGCCCACGTTTTTGTCTTTTAAAGGTTGATTGATATGTTGTTGATTGCTCATGATTTTTTCATTTATTCCATGACTGAGATTGCCATGGAAGGCCCATGCTTTTGACCTTTAAAAATTGACTGATATGTTGTTAATTAACCACTATTTTGGGTCATTTAAATTCTTGTATGAGTTTTCTAATTAAACACCCACGTTTTGGCTATCAAAAAGATTGGTTGAGTCTGTTGTTAACGCCCATGTTTTTCTATTAAAACGATGGACTGAGTCGTTGTTAAATGTGCATGAATTGTCCTTAAATTATAGCCTTTGTTTGCTAAGGTATGGCATAGCGTTTCACCATTAACTATGACTGTATCTTGTTGCTGGTGTGACCACATTTTTGCCCCTTTAAATTGTTGACTGCGGTTGCTGGAATGGATACAAATTTTCCTTAAGTGTTGCCTGCATGTTACTATATTATTGCCAGGATAATTTTCTACAGTGAGTTATTGGACAATAGTTTCCTTCTTATTGATTAATTGCCACAACGAGTTAAACGGGTAACAGTCATGAAAATTGCATGGTTATTGCACTATTAATTGTTTGTTAACAGTTATGTCAATTGCCTTGTGAATTGCTATACTAATTGCCAGGTTAATTAACATGCTAATCGCCTCATCATCCTATATTACTTGTTAGGATAAAAGTCATGTAAATCGCCGTGTTATTGCTAAATTAATTGTTATGTTGACGGTTATGTCAACGACCTTGTTAATTGTGATATTAATTGTTAGGTAACAACTATGCTAATTGCCTTGTTAAATTGCTATAGCGATGTTAATATTTAGCAGTTTCCTTCTCATTATTAATAAGACAGGTAGTATTGTTGGTTTGGTCTATATAGATAGACCACACGTCGATATTTAATTGTTCATAAGTGTTATAATGGTATCATTCTACAATAAAATCGTTAATGTTGTTAATTAAATTGATGGCTAGTTGGATGGAGATTTGGATTAATATTGAATTTCCTAATTAGACTGTGATTAATGATTAAATGAGTTTAGTAAGTATTGACCCAAGTAGAGGTTAAAATCACTAAAATAAAATTCGGTTAATGATTAAATTGTGATGCATAATTGCCGAATTGATTCGTAGTTGATGTTATTTAGATTGAATTTGATGATTTAATTGTGATGAAGAATTGCCAAACTGATTCGTAATTGATGTTATTGATTGAATTTAATGACTAAGGTATAATGTAGAATGGCCAATTGGATTGTATTTAATGTTAATCTGATTTTAAGTTAAAGGCTGATTTATAATTTAGACTTGCTAAAATTAGATGGATAATCGATGCCAAAACAAATTGTAACTTGACGTGCCCCATTAGAATGGAACCCATGTTAAATTAGAATGTAACCATGGACCGGTTAGCTTGGGTGATTGGTGGGGTTAGGGATGATGTTGTGTGGGCTAGCGTCACCCCTTGTCTTCGTTATTTTGTGTCTCATCGACCTTTCATGTGGGGGTAGGTATAGTCTCCCAGTCAGTTTTTGGTTCCTAGCGCGTCGAAGTTTTCTAGAGTCCTTAGTTCAGATGGCTTATGTTTGCGCCAAGGTTATTGATGTGTCTATCACCTAGAAATGGCATGATTCCTGATGTGGGGATCGTGGCCCACCTTATGGGTTAGCGACGAATGATATCTTGGTTGGAGTTGGTGCCTACCATGTGAGTGTGGTTGAGCATCGTATGTTGACTTGGGTGCATGTGTTGGTTCACACGCCTTGAGGTTCTATTCTTGTTCATCAACATTGTTATGTCGGGAAGGGGAAGTTGTCCCTTAGCTTGTATGTGTGTCTTTTTGTGTCGGGCAGTCAGTCGTTACTCCTGGTTATTCTGTGCATGTTTTGCCTGGTTTCCCTTGTGCTTGTGCGTGGTTTCGTAGTTGCCTGTTGCCTGGGTTGTGTGATTCTGTTCGTCGTCTGTGGTGTGGTCAAACTTTTGTCGTCGTTGCCTTCTTTCCTCTTAAATCTTATTAAAAAAAAAAAAAAATGTCGTCATCACCTTCTTTCCTCTTAAATCTTATTAAAAAAAAAAAAAAAAATTGGTTTCACCATGGTCGTAATTCAGGGAATGCTAGCACTAGGGACGTTACATGAGATGACATGTAAATAACATACCTTAGAAAAAATCATCAAAAGAATTTATCCTCCCTTGAATTTTGGCCTTCTTTACTTCACCTTCCCCCTGAAATTTGTCTTAGATATCCTTTGGTTACCTTAGTCACTTATAGATATTCAATATGCTCAAGTGTGATTAAAATGAGAGACCCTTTCCTCTTATTTATACTTTTATGTAGCTTCCTCAAGGGGTTACCTTCTAACCATCTTAGCCCACTTTCCTTATTTTAGGGCTAACCCACTTCTAACCACTTGTCCACTTAGTAATTTCTCCATTAACTTTAATATTTAAATAATTTCTTTTGTATCCACTTTGACTTATAGTACACTCATCACTTTACTTTATTATTTAAATAATTTCTTCTTTGCAACCACTTTGACTACTTTGACCTTTTGGGGTTTCTCGATGACTCATGAGGGTTATCCAACTTCACATGGTCATAACTCTCTAACCATGAGAAGTTATGTGGCGTTCCACATACCATCGGAAATGGAATGACATGTCCTATCCATATAGAATAGTCTTACCTTCAAATATATTAAAAATCATACTATTATCCATCAAACAAACTTGGGTCCATTACCCAAACCTTTGTGCTTCCAGAATTCGCTACAGGACTTTCTTCAAGGGTTGATATCAATGACAATCAACCCAATTATTCAACAGATAGAATATAATCAAGAAATATATGCTTGGTATGATTACGAGGACGATTGTGATTATTGGTATATGGATAGTTGTCATTTCTGGGATGACAACCACTTTCATATTTTATTTGATGCCTCTACTCCACCTTCTGTAGAGAACATCAATGTGACAAATCAAGAGCTAGTTATGACTACAAGTGTTGAACCTGCATATTCTACATTGGTATTATTCCTTCATGATTCAACTATGACCCTTTCTCACTATGTGGATGGATATTCTTATTTGGATCCACGTGATAAATGTCAGTCTTTGGAGCATCATTTTCAGTTGGTTATTTGGTTCTGATATATTCCATGTAGAGTTCACCTAAGCACTTGGACATGGGACCTCGGTTTACATTAGCGGTTGGACTACTTCATCATGGTGGCTTTCATTTCTACATGGGACCCTAGTTCTCTAGTATACTTCAACACTATCTTTCACACTTATCCATGGGACCCTGGTATACGGTTGTACACTCTCATAAAAAGCATTAAAGACAACGCTTTCATAAGGGGGATTGAATGTTAGGTAGCTAGAGAGGTAGTGTGGGGGCCCAAAGGGCCCATAGTGATAATAGTGGAGGACATTCAATGTAAGGTGGACTAGGTCCACTATAGTATTCAATAATGCTCACTATGGTAGTTAGATATAATAAATGTAAGAGGACTTCTTAGAAGGTTCCACTTCTAGAAAGTTCCTCCTCTAGATTTTTCATAGGTGGTTGGTAGCACTATATAAATGGGTTCAAGTAATGTAATGAAACAAGAAGAGAAGTATTGTATTGTGAGTAGTAGCTCAATAGGAGGATGCCCCCTCGAAGAGGCAAGTGAAAAAGAGAGGATCCCTTCCATAATAAGATCCATTCTATGGTGTTTCCCTACCTCAAGGGTTTTCTTCTAATAAAGTGTGGTTCTTCTATATTTATTTGTGGATCTATTGTGGTAATTTTGTATTTAGTATTTGGTTCTTAACACTGAGAATTGTTGTACCAATGCTATAGAAAATCCATGACTAGAACACATGTTAAAACTAGAAACAAGAATCATGCAAGGACAAGAATACCACCAAAAAAAATCCCAAGACCGAGTACCAAACAACCCAAACAAAATGCCAAGGAAGCTTATGTGTGGGCTCAACTCCACTCGACTTCAATATCCAAAACATGCTAATAATCACAATATGTAAAGATAGTCCCAAGAATCCATACAAAATGAAATTAACTCACAAATCCCAGCATTGAATATGGTAAATATCGAGCATTCAATCTTGTACTCCACACATAGTACAACAAGGTTCGGTCGTATTGGCCTTTGGTGTACATAAACTTGTAAGGAATTCGAGCTTCGACATATTTTCGACTTATGGATACAATGGAGTTAACTAAATGCTTAAATATATTTACAATTTTTAACTTTTAAAGATCAAGGAAACATTACCATGCTTGCTGAAATATATTTAAATGTTTAAACTTAAAGAGATCACCATGTTGTAAGCGCATGTTTTAGTTTAATAGTTAATAGTTCAGCACTATTAATTAAAATTTAATTGTTAAGATATGAGTGAAACTTCAACTAAAATAGTTAATTCTTTGAGCTATGTTTTAATGTTTAACAATTCAACTATTCATTAACGTTACAAAAATACACACATTGAGATCATGAGCTTGGGCTTTTAATTTGTGATTCAAATTATCTATTTGAGATCATGTTATTTCATTTGTAATTTTATCTTAAACACTTGCGTGTTAAACTTTGTTTTTTGACACTCGTAATTTCTCATGGTACTCATGAGGGAATGTGGATGATTACATCATATAAATATGTCACATTGTTACATGAAATGTTATGTTTCAAATTTGAGATATGTTTCAAATCGCTTACAATGAAGAATGAATGTTACTTTAAAATTTTGAATGGTTTAAGTATATTTTTAAATTTTCTAAAATTCGAAAGATGTGTGTTTTTGTATTTGTGAGATGTTTGCTTCCATATTTTTAGTCATACTAAATTTTCATTACATATTATTTCCATACCAAATTACATGTATTTGTACTCAAATCTTGTTACTATGCCCCCACAACATTGAAGATAATACCTTGTGGTAGTTGTGCAACCAATGTAAAATTACCTTAGTGAATTGTCATCTCCTACACACCATCCCCTGAGGCGAACGCCACTATTTAGACAACCAACCACAATGTAAATAAATCATCCATTTACAATTTACATTTAATAATTTAATAATTATATTCAGTCAAAACCCAATGTTTTCCCAACAAACAAATTATTTTGTCACCTATTTGAAAAAAGCAATCACCCCACAACAAACATATATATCTCACAAGAACATTGTAAATGATTAAGAAAGAATGTCATTATAATGGACAAAAGAGGTTGACATTACAATGCAAAGTATTTATGAGACACTATGGCACCACCCGTTTGGATGATAGAGTAAGAAATCAACTATGTAAATGGAATGCTTCATGGTTCCAATGTAGACAAATGATGGCCCTCAAGTGTTGTGTTAGCTCACTTATGATGGGATGAATGAACACACAAGCACTTCCCTCATCCATGTGGGAGAAATAAGACCTCCCCTCTCCCACACTCCAAAATCACTGGTCTTAGTGAATTGTAATAAATAAGTTCCGAGATCGAACCTACACATCAACACAATGACATGATTTAAAACGTTATAGTAGGCCCGCAAGGCCCTCGATGCCCTCCATAATGGTAACACGGGCTGCCAAATTATTCCATCGCTACTTCCATCGTTTCACCCTCTTGAGAAGTGACGTGGACTTGTGGGCAAAGATGGGGTTTCATCAAATGGATTTTTATGAGCTTTGGATGTCATCATAATTTTGTTGAGGGCTCTACTCGCATCGAGTGCTAAAATGAAAACCATAAACAAGCTGGCAACTCAGAATTATTGATAATGTTCCCTTTACGTGCCTTTCACGTCTCTTATATTATGAAGTAAATGTAATGTGATGAAAAGACTAGCATCTTATGTTATGGAATGGCATGTATATTTCGTCCTAAATAATACCACTTTTATATAATATAATTTTAAAATATCAAAAATACATTTTTAATGATTTCGAATTATATTTTTTCCTAATTATTAAGATTTATTCAATTCATCTCCAAAAAATTCTGATCCTTCAAATGTTGAGAAGCACCCGCACCCAAGCATACTATAACCATGATAAATAATGTTTTAACATAAAAATGGTGATTCTTCAAATATTGAGGAGAAGTAATTCACCCAATCATATTATAATGATGAAAAATAATTGTGGAGTATTCATATCAATAATATGAAAGAATTGAAAAGTTATGCTTTACAATTTAGTATGGAAGAGATATTGTAAATAATTTTCTTATCATTTAATATAAACTAATTAATGCATGACATGGAATTAAATGATAAAAGATTTACATTTTAAAAATTTTGATCCCTCTCAATATTCCACCTTACACGTGATCAAAACTTTATTTTTTATATTAAAATTATATTTTAGATAAATGAAAACAAGTGTTAATACCTCTTACGAAGGTTTCAATTTTATAGTAATATGATGGTTTGTGGTAGACTTTTAGAAGCATATTCAACAATTTACTCATAATGAGCTCAACATGCTAGTAATGAGAATAAAGTCTAGGAGGAGAAAATAACACTCCATCCCACAACCACACTAACTAGACCCAATTGACATTATATATATGAAACAATTCAATGTTCACATATAATTGACAAAAATCATCTTATTTAAATACAAAATCAAAATAAATTTAAGAATATAAAATATTATCAATTAATTGAATATTTCATTGTAATATGTTTCATACTTATTATCCAATTTCATTTCCTTTATAATTATGATTTATATGTACTACTTGATCTATATTCAACTTCCAAACTAAATTATATAGAATATACATATATAACAAAATATATTCATAATCAATAACAAGTATATATTTAAAAGACCATTAACATTAATCCTCGTTCAACAGAGAGAAATCAAAATGTTTTAGTTCCTTCTCAGTGTCCTCTTAAGCTATCTAAAAATTGAGAGAAGGTTATCATAAACCTTATACTTCATCAAAATCCTTGATGTTACAACAATGATGAACCAAAATGTCTTTAAGATCTTTCCCTAAAATAAATTTTGAAATACAACGCATTCTTAATAAATATGATAAACCAAAATGTCTTGAAGATCTTTCACTAAAATAAATTTTGATTAAAAGACAATTATCCATGTGAATGCTTCCGCAAAAATAAGAATTAAAGATAAGTTCTTGTGTTTCCGCAAAAATATATCCACGTTATATCTATGATATACTTATATAAAAGTGTTGTTTGTTGAATTGATATTCAGTAATGCCTCTTCTTAGGGTTTTGTTTCTCAAGCTTCGTTCTTCTAAGCCCATGGGATAACGCAGTTGGTGAGACGTGCATATACTCTCTCGGTTTGGGGAGATGTCATGGGTTCGAGCCTTGTGTCCCTGGGGTTGCGATTTAGCACCTCATATCATCCACAAAGTGGGGAAGTATCGGGTGAGTTTCCCACGACATCTACTATTGGAAAAATCTTCGTTCTTCTAGTAAGTTATGTGACGTTCAATGTAATATCAACATTTTTCACAAGAATGTAACATTTAACTGTACTTTATATTGATATGAGATTTTGTGTACTTGATTTTAAAAAATAGAACATCCCATTTTGAAAATCACCACGTATGAATATCATCTTGACTAGACACATTTTCCCAAATTCTTTTCTTAATGTTATATTAAAATATTATTTTAACATTACTATCCAATCAATATTATTGCATTAAATATTATTTTTAATAACCATTTAACTTATTTATTATTATTATTATTTTATGATTTTTTTTCTTAATCTATTTAATTTGAATGCATTTCTTTTTTTCATTCAAAAGTTACTATAGATCTCTTAATGATAGATGGAGTATACACTCAAAACAATGTAAAATTTATAAATTTTCACATTTTAGTTTTATTTCCAAAAAAAAATTTACAATTTTTATCTCATTATGAAATGAAATTACAAGTAATTCAAGTACAATAAAAAAAAAATTAAGTACAGATGCATATAGTACTTAAAATATTATAGACATGGACTCTACTTACTAGAGAATTACACAATTTTCTTTTTATTCTTTTTAATCTCTTTCACCCTGTGAAGAAGAAACCACACTAACTATTATAATTTATAGAGGGAACCAATTCCTTATCTAGATCAATGGTATCGATTTCATGAAAACTTTTTGTTTCACCTAAAGATCGTTCAAGTATAACTACTCTATGGAGAAGGAAAACTCTATATCCATTTCTTTTAATCTTCTAAGGAAGGATTGGATTCCTCAATATTGATTTACTTCATTACAATCATTATCTTACAACCCAAAAGTTCCAACTTTTATTTATTTATTTATTTTAGGAGAATAAACTTTATGAGGACAAATAACTTGCAAATATCTTAAAAATTGAAATATCCAATATCAAAATGCTCCAAAAATATTTCTTCCAACTTTTTGATATTTCATTTTAATTAATTTTATTCTAAATATTATTTAAACAAAGTTTATTTTAACATAAAATTAATTACTTTATTTATATGACTTTTATAAATAAGAAATATTTCAAAACCTTTACTTAATTTACATGTTTCACTTTCATTTATTCTAATATTTACTAAACTCATTTTAAACTTAATCACTCAACTCAAATGTAGATTGTTAAATTAAATATATATAGATTTTATATTCATTTTGTAAATTTAAATTATTATTATAACATACGGGGTTCACCTTGTTGACCAATATCTTGTCACGTTCATTCATATAAGGGTTTTTCAATTATGAAAAATAAAGTCAATATATTGTAGGTATTGGGGCGTGTGGGGTCTCAAGGAGTTTATAGGTATTGGGGGGTGTGGGGTTTCAAAGGGTTTATAGGTATTGGGGTGTATAAAAAGGGGTATCTAGTAAAAATAAGGGTTTCTTTTATTGGAAATATGTATTGGGAGGGGAGTTAAAAAAAAAAAATTGGGAGATATTTATCAATATCTAATGAAATGAACAGTATTATTTAATATCCCATGAATGAATGCATTATGTCACGAGAGTGAAGACCCCATGTTATAACACTAATCTCAATCACTTAACCAAAGCATATCTTACATATTATGTTATACATATGACTAAATTATTCTAACTTCTATACATATGTGTCCAATTCAAAAAAATATAGACATATAATAAAGATTTTATATCCATTTTATAAATTTGGGTTATTATTATTTCTAAATTCATTGTATGAATTTAGGTTATTATTATAAAAACACAATCTCAACAACAACATAACCAAGGTATATATTATACATGTAGCTTAATTATTCTAGTTTTATTAATTATTCTAGGGATATCAGAGGAGGGCGAGCAAATGGGCTCTGCGGTTAGGGTTTCACTAGTCACATCCCAATATCTTCAGGGAGAAGGGGGTGAGTGCATCTACAAGGGCGTGAGGGGCGAGTGCATCTACAAGGGCGTGAGGGGCTCTGTAGTGAGCGAGCCTCTGTGGAGAGAAGGACAAGCGAGGGATCTGCGGTGAGATGGGTAAGCGTGAGGACAAGTGCGAGAAGGGCGACAGTCGGTGGAGTGAGCTTCTTCAACGACAAGAGGCGCTTCAAGGCGGTCGACAACTCCAAGGGATCCATGGCTCGGGCGAGTGCTTTCTCTAGGGTGAGCGGGGATGCAAGGTCGGTGGTCCCGGTGGGCTCTGCAGCAAACCCATGGCGGTGTTCTATTATCTCTCCTCGCACGCACCATTACCGGATGCATGTTGTTTTCCATGTTGCGGTGGGAGTTTTGTTTTTTTTTTTCTGCAGTTTTTGTTTTCCTTTTGCTGTGGTCCTCTCTTCTTGGCAAGAAGAGGTTTGGGCCAGATCTTTGAGGTCCTCACTGGGGGCATGCGGTGTTTTTGGAAAACACTTTGAGGTCTTTTGGGGGCGTGCGGTGTTTTGTTTAACACTTTGAGGTCCTATGGGAGCGAGCAACTATTGGTTTATTTTCCGGATCTCTTTTTGCAGAGTGCGTGCTGGTTTTCATCTTTGTCGATTCTTTGGTTCTATTGGATCAGTGGTAAAATATGATTTTAGAGAATGGTCTTTCGACTAAAACTGCGTTGAGCAAGATTTGTATTCTTTATCAAGAGAACATATTATATCTCAATATAATGAGTACTTTTCTATTGGAATTTTTTTTTTTTTCAAAATTTTCAAACTATTCTTTACAACTTAAAAAAACATATATTACATATGACTTAATTATTCTAACTTCATGAAATTTCATGAATATTTCAAATTATTATTTTATGTGTACAACTTATCTTATCCAGCTTAACCAAATCATATATTACATATGACTTAATTATTCTAAATTCTTGAAATGAATATTCCAAATTATTATTTTGTGTGAGCGATTACAAGACAAGGCGAATGAAGTGGAAGTTGCAATGGCATTGAGCTTTGACTACTATTCACTCAAACGTCATTGCATCGATCTAAAATGTAGAGCAACGAGAGTACGTCATTGCATACATCTTCAAAGTGCACTGAAATCTTGGTCCAATACACTACAAAGCATTGAACAATTGCACCTACTTGTTATTCTCGTTTCTTATAATGCCACGTCATGTATGGAGACATTATTCAATGCTATGGATAAGATAGGAAGATTACTATCAAAATATATAATAATTGAGGGGTCAAGTCAAAGTTGGATAAGATTAGGAAGTTTAGTATCGAAATATATAATAATTGTGGGTTAAGTCAACGTTTCACATTAATTATATTTGATGGAAATTAAGTATTTTTTTTAAATGGAATAAGTTAATTTTATTGTATAGAGATATTTTTCTTATTTAAAATTAATAAGAATTTAACATAAATTTAAAGTTAGAGTAGTTTTTTATTATGATTTTAGATTTGGATTTTTAAGACTTGTGTCACTTTCAAACGAGGATCATGTATTTCTTCCCGTGATCTACGCTGCTCTATTAAAAAAATTAGACTGATTTGATATGTAAGCTTTTTGGTTATAATAATAAATATATAGAGAGTTATTTCCTTTAGCATATCAAATCCATGTAAATAAAGAGGTTGGAATATTTGTCGATGTTATAAAGGTTCATGGTTACGACTGTATAGTTATATCACGTGAATTCTTAATAAATATTATTTAGAAATGTTATCAACTTTTTTTAAATCGACATGATTGAGATGCTTGTTGTCTTCACCATGATAACATATTTCATAATAACTGAGACTTGCCACTTGTATCAATATATTCCATAGGTTCTTAAGTCATGTTGTTGAGAGATGAGAGCAACTTTTTAAAAAATGGCCTGATTGAGATGCATGTTGACCTCAACATAATAGAAGAATAAAGCGTTCATGCAGGGAATGAATCATGGGTCCATTGTAAGTAGACAAATGATGTCCTTTTCAATGATTTGTGCTTAAGGGGAGTGGTAGCTCACTTATAATGGGATGAGTCAAAACACAACCAGAGGGCCTTGAGCTATGTAGGAGAGATGATAACTCTCTTTGATTTTAATTTGGGTGAGTATTATTATGGTTTGAAATTTATGATTGGTGTGTACATTTTGTTTAGAACTATGATAGGAATATGAAATGGATTATATGGAATGTTTGTTTATTATGATTTTAAAATTCAAAAAAATTATACAAATTATTTTATTATTCATGTCACTTTTAAGGAATGGGGAATGTTGGCTTTCTCTCTTACTCCAAAATCACATATTAATATTTTGAAATGATTTAACTTTCCATCTCCTATTTTTCAAAGAAAAAATACTTTATTTCTATTCAGATATTGAATGGAAATTACATTTTTCATTTGCATAATGCACTTACATATTTAATGTTACATATATAATGGACAATTCATTTATATCCCACCTGAAAAATAATCTTCAATCCTCCTCTTTTAACTTTGCTTCCTTTTAACCTCATTCTACCCTTCTTAAGAAGGTTTCATAGTCACTAGTTGTAATTTTGAATTAGGATTTCTAGTGTTCATATGGAGTAATAATTCCTTAACAAAATCAGAGTTGTTGAATTCATGAATTCTCTTCATTCTTCTTGGTGGGGCTTCATTTGCCACCACCATACTCGAGGGGGAAAGCTCACTAGTTTTATTTACTTCTCTATCCTTTGAGGGAAAATTTGATTCCTCAACTTGCTTATTGACCAGAATTAAAGACACTAGTGGAGAAAGATACAAGATTGTGTTAATAAGTGGACAAACTCAATCTTTTAGATGAGTTCATTTTTTCGAGTGAGACAAAGTTCAACATTATTTTATATATAGATATTTTGAAATTCTATCTATATGGATCATCTTAAAATGGACCAAAAACACCGTAAATGGAAACTCCATAATTAAAATTACCATGAATAAAATAAAACTATAATTTTTAACAAAAAAAAAAATTTCTAAATAAATATGTACACTTATTACTTTATTCCCTCACAAAATACCAACAACCTGTAAATATGATTTAAGCCCTGACCCACACCAAAATGCATGGAAGGTTCAAACCCCATATGGATTAGCCTAAGCGTTGCACTCATTAGCCCCACGATGGCTACATGTGGTGCGAAGAATGATAGAAACAAGATGACTACTTAAATTATTGATAACGTTAGGGTCTCTCACGTCAATCAATGAAGGAAATATAATGTGATGAAAAGACTAATTATATATACTAGCATACTCCCTAAACAGGTGAATGGAAATGCCAAAGTGCTTTTGAGCTTATTGTTTTAATAAGAACCTTAAAGATATTGCAATTCATTATATATATATATATATATATATCCTAGAGTGGGAAAAAGAGATCTGAGTGCTAATCTCCCTCCCTGGAGAGATAAAAAAAAAAAAAAGATCCAAAGTGCTACCTTATGGGGTTTAATGAAGGAGACAAAAACCCAATCTTCATTTAATCCCATAGAAGAAGTATTGATCTATGAGGAAAAGGCACACCATTAGGGTTATGAGATTGATAAGGAAAGGAAAACAATGGTGATAGAATCTCTCAAACAACACATAAGATCCCAATTCCCTAATCAGGTCACCATTACTTATATTGTTGGGCGTTTGATTGACATCTTCTAACAATAAGAAAACACAACAAGATGATGACGAGGATCTAGATTGATATATTATTGGATCCATCAAAATCATACATGGACATTAAGAGTCTTTGCTTGTAACAAAGACAATGCAGTAGGATGGATCGTGGCAAGTATTATAGAAATTTATATATTATATAAATAATACTATATTAATTTTCAAGGACTATGAAGGATCTAAAAGATTATGGTTCCACCATCTCCAAATTAAAAGATATTTACATCTATTAATTATAAAAATTAAAATTGATTTTCTAACATAGTGAATATGAAAGCATAAATGAACACAATATTAAAGGAGATTCAAAGAGAAGTGGAATGTAATAAACCCTTTCCTATATAAAACAAGTATTTGATAATTAAATCTTTGTGAATGTATGGTTTGGAAATCCAATTGTGCATTCCAACCAAACTGAATGAAACTTAAACATTTTAATATACATATCCAATATAACATCGTTCATCAATTCTCATATCAAAGGCATGCATCAATGTCAACAAAACACAACACTCCAAAAACCATTATAGTTGTGTTCAACATTATTATTCGATCCGACATTTTTAATATTATGAAAATTCCATATTCATATCAACAAGAGCATTTTATTAATCTTTGTCAAATACTATGCAAATCAAAATGATATAGGTAACTCGAATACTTCAAAGTTAAAAAAAAAAACTTTAAAATTCAAACAAAATATGTCTCTCCCATACATCTTCCAAATCGAAAATAATCCCATTACGAAGGTGTTTGGATATTTAGACACTTAGGAGTTAGTTAAGATCAACATGGTCTAATGTGTTTTTAGGTAAAAATGTGTTTCTTTCATATGTATTAGTATGCATTTGTAGCTATGCAATCCGACAATCATGATGTGTTCTAGACATAGAGTGATATGATGGGTCATATTCTCCTCGATCTTAACGACTACATTGATTCGTGGTTTAACACTTGATTGGTCCATGATCTCTATTTAAAGAGCATGGAGTGTCATTTTTTAATGATTGATTGTGAGAAACACTCTTGTAAATTATTTTTCTTTCGCATTAATATATTGCCTCAAGTGGCCACATTGGTTGGGAATGTGGATTGTTTCATTCTTCGAAGGTTTTAACGACATAAAAACATCGATGTGTTGATCTTTTATCTGGTTGTGTGATTGGTTACTAAAAGTTTTCATGTTGTGTGGGAATACCCTATTTATCAAACATGGTATCAGAGCTCATTTGAAGAGTCACTTTCATTGTTAATTGAGATCTTGAAGTCGTGTTGTCACATTTATGGGTTCTTCTATTTATGTACAATTTCAATTTGAGAGGACTATTCCATTGCATTCGGAGTGCTTCTTTTAGTTAGAAACATTTTTTGTTTCACTCGAAAAGGTATATGTTTTCCAACATACGACCATTTTAGTTAGATCCATAGGTATAAAGTCTGAATACTTATTTCTTAATTTTTTTTTACAGTGAATATTTCAGTTTTTTTTTTTTTTTTTTTTAATTTTCGGGCTTCTACTCTTTCTGGTCTGCAGATGCTCTTTTCCATGCATTCTACGCAATCTCAACAAATAAAAAACAAAGCAGAAAGTGTTTTCTCTTCTACATATTCTCTTTTCTCTGCACTGTATGGAGCTCAACAAATAACATAGAGAAAGCTTGCATTTTTTGGGGAAGTTAACTGAGATATAATCCCATTGTTATTGAGATTCGATTTTTTTTTCCAAAATCTCACTTGTTTTTGTATGAGCACGCGAAAACAAGGCTTTTTTTGGGTAACCACACACTTCGAGAAAAATCTCCAACAACAACAACACCAACACCCGCATCCTCCTTCATTAAGATCGTTGTGCATTTTTCACTAGCTCACTTGGTTGAAAGTTTTTTTATTTAATAAGAGGTCTTGAGTTCAAGTCTCATTTTTAAGTTACTTTTTGAAAAAAATTCATGCAAACTTGAGTGATCAAATTTTTTTATTGTAAAGTGAATTTCACTTAAATTATAAAAGTGAATCACTATAAAAAAAAACTTTAATATTTTTTTTTAAAGTTATTTTTTGCATGCAACTTTAATTTATAAAGTAACTTCATTGTAAAAGTGATTATCACTTATTCTATAAAAGTGGGTCACTTCATAAGTTACATAGTTGTAAAAAGGTCACTTCATAAGTTACATAGTTGTAAAAGTGAGCTTATAGGCAAAGTTAGAGAAAGAAGAGAATTGTGTGCATCCATCACCATGTAGGCCAACTTCTACTTGCCACATGGTGATTTGGTTACCATTTATGTCTTCTTTAAAAATTGCATAACTTTCATATCTAGAGTCCATTTTCAGTACTCTTTTTTTTCAAACAACCTAATTTTTCGAGAGCTTTCCATCAATACAATCAGTTTTAGCTTTTGAATCCATATTATCTATATTTTTTTATATGGCTTCTTAAAGTGGTCTTTTTCTTACCAATACTAATTACTTCTCATGGAAATCTTATATGGAGGATGTACTAAGAAGTAAATGATTGTACTAAATTACATTGGGAACATAACAAGCCCCCGTTGATGCCAAAAAGAAAGCAAAATGGGATAATAAGAATGTTGAAGCATGTGGACTAATTGAAATTTCCATCTCTCTTGATTTACGGTTTCATCTTCAAGGAATTGAAGCCCTAGATGAAGCTTGGAACAATCTTGAAGCTATGTTTGGTAAACACAATGTTATTCAACAATGTTATTCAATCCCACCATATTGAAAATCAATTAATGACTTTAAGTCCCAATGATTTTCCTTGCATTGAAGATTACTTATCTAAGTTTAAAACACTTAGAATTTTATGCAAATACTATAAAATAGATCTAAAGGATGACAAATGCATATACATTATTCTTTCTAATCTTGGCAGTGCATATTTTGTCTTTGTATCTACCTTTTATACCACCAAATAAGCTCTAGGGAGTGCTTACAAAGATACCACACTTGATTCTTTTTGTGATTATCTTATTACAGAGAAAGAAAATATTTTGCAGCTTGGAGTGATCAGCGATGCAGGTACATCTAACAAAGCCTTAGTGGCCCAACAGAAAGGTAAATCCAAGCATCCCAGGAAGAAATATCCTGACAAGAATAAGAAAAACAAGGGTCCCAAACCTTGTTAGCGAGCTTCTACTCCTAATGGTGACAAAGGAGTTGTAACACCCCGGTTTTTGAAGCCCCATATTGAATAATGTATTTTGTTAATTGATGAAAGGCCATAGTGCCCAAACAATTAAAAGAGGCCAGAGTGCCTAGGTAATGTAATGTTTTGATAATTATTAATAATAAACACATCACTAGCTGCTAGATGGACAAGGACAAGAGTTATAGGGGGCTATGATTCTACAAGAGAGGGGGCTTTAGGGGCTAAGTGTTTATTTCACATATTTAATTACCCATTTTGTTCAATGGAGAATATCAATTATGTGAGCTTCTTGGGGGAAGGCCATGAGGTTCTTGATTCCTAAGAATTACATAAACCCATCCCTGGTCTGTTGGGGGGGGTTTGACTCTCGTTCTCACTCTTTTTATTCTGTTGTTCGCTTCTTATTCACTCATTCACACATCCAGTCCATTGATCGTTGTTCACACTTTTCATCCAGTTCTCACTCCATTCATTCTTGCACCCATTCGTCTTTCCTCATTGGTATCTTGGCTTGGGAGGGGGAAATGAACTATTGAAGAGCATCCATNTGAGCTTCTTGGGGGAAGGCCATGAGGTTCTTGATTCCTAAGAATTACATAAACCCATCCCTGGTCTGTTGGGGGGGGTTTGACTCTCGTTCTCACTCTTTTTATTCTGTTGTTCGCTTCTTATTCACTCATTCACACATCCACTCCATTGATCGTTGTTCACACTTTTCATCCAGTTCTCACTCCATTCATTCTTGCACCCATTCGTCTTTCCTCATTGGTATCTTGGCTTGGGAGGGGGAAATGAACTATTGAAGAGCATCCATGGTATTGTTGGCCATAGAGAGTGTTGGTGTATTCCAGCCATGAATCGAGGCCTACATGTCTGATATGCTTTGGCCTGTGTCCAAAGTTTCTCACAACTATGAGTCCTGAGAGTCTCAGCATGGGGATTTTGGACTAGCTATAATGGAGCTCTGGAAGGAGATGGATGACCTAAAGGACTATGTGGCAGAGAAGGGGGTCCATTCTCTTGGGTGGTGCAAGCTGGGTATAAGAGAGTTGGTTTACATTGGATTGATTTGGGTGTTGGGAAGCATGTGAGAGCTTTAGTGCTTACTGGTTTGGGAAGCCAAGTAACACTCTGGAACCTTCCTTATGGATTCATAGCCCTGGCTCGGGGTTGACATTATTGTTAATACTTAGAACGACAATGTCTATGGTTGGGTGGAATTTCCTTGGTCTACATCCAGTTGGTGACTCATTTTATAAAAGATAAGTGCTCTTTGTTCAGGTTATATTTACTTTTGTATTTATTCCATTGTGTATTTGTTTACCTATGAATTTTGTATCCATAGTATGCATGCTTGTTGGTTATTGTTGTGCATGTTGTATGGTTCATTATTTTATGTTTATATTGAATCTTGATCAATGCATGTGAATATTTTATGCATCCTCATTATTTAAAATTAGATTAGAGGTCGAATTAGTCCAGAAAGGGGACTAGAAGTTAGCGTGGTTGGCCTGTGGGTGGTTGGGTGCGTTACAGATTGTTATCAGAGATATAGGTTGAAACACTAGGCTGGAATGGGATGGATCTATTAGACAATATCTTGTGGTTGAGATCGACTTAGGACATTGAGGTCATGAATCTCAAGAGGAATGGTGTTGCAGAGGCCACGCAGAAGCTAGAATGTCTGAGATCCTTAGTAAGGGATTGAAGGATCGTGACCGTCCCTTTCGAATTCGAGAATGATCGCCACCATGGGATCAGGTTTATATTTGGGCCATTGAATCTGTTTGGGAGAAGATAGATCCCTCACAGTCATCGGATCTAGCAAAGGTGTGCATTCATGAAGTACCGAAGTCCTTCAAAATTTGTCCCTCCAGTTGTTTTAAAACTTTTCTCAAGAATGAAGCCAAAGCTTGAAGCTTTGAAGTCCCAAAGTGACTCTACATTGTATATTGTTTGGGATAAGGTGGACTGTTGGATCCCTGAGTGGTTCGACAGTTCAACACTATGGGGAAATTTTTTTTTAGTTACACAGAAGGAAGAGTTCCCTGAAGTCCCGAAGTCCAGAACCAATCCAGACCGTTCATGTTCGGGGACATGTGTCTGAATATTAGCAAGCATTCAAAATTCCGGTGTTCGACAGTTCCAGGGTGGGGTGGTGTTCAACAATGAAATCCTCTGAAGCCCGAAGTTCCAGAGAACCGAAGTAGTAAAGCTCTGGAGAGCGGTGGTTCCAGAGATTCGCCAGTTTGGCGTTCAAAAGTTTTGTAATGTGCTGACGTGAAATCCTTTGAAGTGACAGAGCATCGGAGTGACATGGCCTACTGACGTCGCTTAGGGTGACGTGGAACCACTCTAAGCATACCACATGTCATATTTTTTCTTTCTTTTCATAGACCATTTGTTCCAATTATAACTTGACATGTGTCACCTATAGAATGGGCCACCTGTCATCTTCGTATTTTTCACCACTTATCACCCCCCCAATGTGTAGTTGCTGATGAGACTCTAGAAGTTCAGATATTCGAAATTCATGGATATGGGAGTGTGATGTAGCAATAACCTCCAAATTCCGAAGCTCCAGAGAACTGGGGTAGCGATGCTCTGAAGAGCCTCTTCGGGAGTTCCGCAGTTTGGTGTTCAGAGGGAATGATGTGTGGTATAGGAAGAACCTATGAAGTCTGAATTTTCGAAGCACTGGAGCCCTGAAGCCCCGAAGAAGGATCTATTTGGAAGTTTGTCAGTTCGACATTCGGGGAAAATAAAGTATGATGAAAGTGAAACCTCTGAAGCCCGAAGTTCCAAAGATTAGGATAGGCATGTATCAGCTAAGCGCTTGGTCATAGCCCTGGTCATATGAGACTTTGATCGAAATAAAATGGGGCTAGTGCTTGAATTTTTGTTTTCAAAGACAAAAAGGGGCTAAAAGAACGATTTTGTAGGGTTCTGATTCATACATACATGAGCCTAAAGATAATTAAGGAGTTTAAACATATCGGATCATAATGAATATTCGAGAAATGGAAGAAGGTGAGGGAGCCTCCAACCATGATAAAGAGGAAGAAGGTTAGAATATCAGAGTTGGTAATGCAGAGACATAATCCAATAGACACAAGGGCAGAGGGGAGCAATAAACATTGATAGAAACTATGAGAAGCCTAAAAATAGAAGTGTAGAGCTACAAAGAAGACAATGAGAGACTGTTGAGAGAACAAAGTCAGATAAATGCTCGAGTGATGCATATCTTAAATTAGTTGCAAAGACAAACAAATAATGGCCCAAAACAAGAGGAAGAAGGAAGGTATCGTGAAATAAGATTTTATTATTCAAGAAGTGCTAACAGAACTCATAGACATCACTCACCTCCTTACTCAAGAATAAAAATTTATGCATCTGAAGATTCCATAAGTAGTCCATAGGTGTCTCATGTTAGGCACCAAAGAAGAAGACATGAAGTGGATAGTTTGCAAGGAGAGCTGAGGAATCTTAGGCCACCACCCTTTGATGGTGAAAGGGAAAGGGAAGATGATGTTGAAGCATGGTTTCTTGGAATCATGAGATATTTCCAATTTCATAACTATTCATCAAACCTAGAATCTAGAATTGCCACATACCATTTACATGGGAAAGATGCTATGTGGTGGGATCATCTGAAGCACGTTGAACATAATAATAAGAACAAGATCACTTGGAAGCAGCTCAAGAAGTATTTTCAAGAGTACCTTTCATATCATTTCTATGAAAAGAAAATGCAGGAGTTCCGTGAACTTAGGATGGGAAGCATGACCATGGCAGAGTATGAGAAGAATTTCTTGGGGTTGTTAAAGTATGTAGGGTTCATAAATGATTAGAAGGTGAAAGTAAAAAGGTTATTGAGTGGACTTCCATCCTTTTATAAAGAGAATATTTGGTATGATGATCCCAAGACCTTGACTGAGAACATCAAGAAGGTTAAATACATGTATGAGGAAGGCCAGGGAAAAGAATCCATGCAAAAGTCTTGGAAGGACAAGAATAAGGAGAAGTATGATCAGAGGAGGAAGGGATTCAATCCTCCTTTCAATAGAAATGAGCCTAATAAAAATCATCAAGACCAGTATGCTAAGGATGAATCTAAGAAAGAAGACTCCTTGGGAAAAAGGGGAATACCACCAATCCAATGTTGGGGATGCAAAGAAGATCACTTATACAAGGATTTCCCACATAGAAAGGACAGAGTGGAGACCATGCACAACATCCAAGAGGATACAATAGTCGAAGACATGGGAAGGATTTATGCAGCCTTAGATGATCGACAAGAAGAGTACCATTCCAATATGATCAAGGTGGAAGGTAAGATCATAAATCATCCTATTTCTATTTTAATTGATTCAGGAAAAATTAATTGTTACATTGATCCTAAATAGTGGATAGATTACATTTGGAGAAAAGTAAGCTTGGAAAATAAAGTTTGGTTCAGCTATCCACTAGAACCAGAAAGAGAATCCATGATATGGTCAGAAGTTGTTCCATAAGTCTTAATGGTGTGAATACTAGTTTTGATCTAAATATCATACCATTGGGGTCTTATGATATTCTAATTGGAATCGATTGGTTGGACAAGCATCATGTTTTCCCAGATTGTCATAACAAGAGATTTACATGTCTTGATGGAGATGGAAAACATAGCACTGTGAAAGGAGTTCCAAGACCCATCTCTATAAGAGAGATTTCAGTTTTACAGTTGAAGAGATGTTTCAGAAAAGGATGTCAATTGTATGCAGCCCATGTGGAGGAGTCAGAAAATACAAAGGGGCCCAGTCTTGAAGATTTCTTGGTACTACAAGAATTCAAGGATGTATTCCAAGAAATACCAGGGTTTCCGCCAAAAAGGGAGATATATTTCCCTTTTGATTTAGTGCCAGGAGCTTCCCCAATATCAAAAACACCTTACAAAATGAGTACACTAGAGTTAAAATAATTACAAATGTAGTTGGAAGAATTGTTGAAGAAAGGGTACATAAGTCCAAGTGTTTCACCTTGGGGAACACCAATACTCTTTGCCAAAAAGAAGGATGAAACTTTGAGGATGTGTATTGACTTTCAATAGCTGAATAAATACACTATGAAGAACACGTATCCTCTACCCATAATTGATGACCTCTTTGATCAGCTAAGCGGAGAAAAGATATTTTCCAAGATAGAACTAAGATCAAGATACCATCAGGTAAGAATCAAAGAAGAATACATCCATAAGACAACCTTTAGAACCAGGTATGGGCATTATGAATTTGTAGTGGTGTCATTTGGACTAACCAATGCACCAGCTATATTTATGTGCTTAATGAATGACATATTCAGAATTACTTGGATAAGTTTGTCATAGTATTTCTAGATGACATACTTGTCTATTCTAAGTCTGAAGAAGAGCATGAACATCACCTAAGATTGGTATTGCAAGTGTTGAGATAACATCAGTTGTATGCCAATCTTAGTAAGTGATTTTTTTTTCAAAAGCAGATCCAACACTCGGGACACATTATTTCAAAGCAATGTGTAGTAGTAGATCCAGAGAAGATTGAAGCCATTAGAGGATAGCCAACACCCAAAAATGTTCCAGAATTCAGATATTTTATGGGGTTAGTTGGTTACTATAGAAGGTTTATAGCAGGGTTCTCTAAGATTCTTCATCCCATCATTTCTTTGCAAAAGAAGGGAATTAAATTTGAATGGACACCTAAGTGTGAAGAGAACTTTAATTTGTTGAAGAAATTACTTACTAGTGCACTTATTTTAAAGATTGCTGACCCAAATGAAATTTTTGTGGTATGTACAGATGCATGTAAGGAAGGACTTGGTGGAGTCCTCACTCAAAATGGATGTTTCATTGGTTATGAGTCCAGAAATCTTAAGGAACATGAGATGTGTTAATGAATGCATATATAGGAGACATCCTCCATCTTACAAACCTGTGAGATGTGGAATATAACAACTATGTGAAGTCTTACTCTCAACTTACAAACTTGAGAGAAAGCCCCTAATAAAGGGTTTGTGGTTCCATCCTGGGACAGGGATAGGAATGCATATGGCCTCCTCCATGATGTGAGAGAGAATAAATTCATATGATTATCCGATGTAAGAGTGATTTTTTGAGTTAGGGAAATCTCGAAAAGCACTGGGCACATCATCATGAGAATAAGAACGAAGATGATGTGATGGCCTCCTTTGAATAGCAGTAGAGTTGATGAAAAGACTCTAGATGATATTCTTGTTGGTGGCAGTGGGAAATCAGATCTGTAGAGCAAGATGTGCCTATGGACGAGCATAGGTGAATGTGTGAGGACCTGACTCATCTTTGTGATGCAGTGAATCAGGTCCATGGCATCCCTATGGATGTGACCCCTAGTGGATGAACACTAGTGAGTGTATTGGATCCTTTGTTATATATATTGTTCAAGAGTTAGACCTACCTGTAACCCTAGTTATTTTGTAAAGGGTACAGGTCGGCCCTATCTTATTGTGTCTAAAGATAAACTGTAAAAGATAATTAATAGTAATAGTAATAGTAATAGTAATAGTAATTATTATAATAATAAACAATTAATATCTCTAAGTGAAGTCAGATCTATTGTGCCAATAGACACTTCAGTTGATAGGACAAGTCTAATATAAGTAAGAGGAAATATTTCATTTGTAGACACACACTCACTTGTAAGTTTTGGAAATTTCAGCAAGTACACTTCTTGATCAAAGTTGCGCACCTCTCTTGGGCGCTAGGGTTTCTAGGGTTTTGTGCACCCTCTTGTGTGCTAGGATATTCTTGGTGGTGAAATGTATTTCTCTTGAAGAGTATAGCAAAGGATTTGGCTAGGTTTTTCTCCCTTATTTCAGAAGGGTTTCTGAGGATATATCTTGTGTTCTTGTGCATGGTGTTTCTTCATGTGATCTTGGTTGTTGCAACATTTATGGCTATGGTTAATTAATAAAATGGAATGAAATTCATGCTTAACCTAATGCTATAAAAACTTAACATGGTATTAGAGCTTAGGTCTTGAAAGAACCCATTGTACAAGCATTCTCCACAAGAAAAAGGGAAAATGTCACTGTTATCGTACATGAAAATTAGGGCTTTTTATTGAAGAAGTTTTTCAGCCTCAAAACCATCTAGAAAAGTGCGCCCTGACCCAAGGAACTCTTTGGCACCTTCAATGCACATTTTCAGTGGGTAGATATCTCAGAAAGTGAAACCCTAGTTTTCACAAAGTACCAGAATTACCAAAAAACCAAAAGCACCAGTCCAAAAATCTACTGGTCAAGTTTGAGGGGGTAAATTTTGGATTTTCAGAAATCCAACTGCACCATATTACTCACGTCAGCTCAGCGCATCTATACCCTAGATCAGAATTTCAAAATTTGAAGTTTGAAAAATTAGGGTTTCCCCATAAAACCCTAAGTTGCAGTTGCAATTGAAGTTTCAGAATCGATTGCAGTATCAATTACAGTTGCAGTATCAATTGAAGTATCATTTGTTGTACTAGTTGCAATCACCCTTGAAGTCTTTTAAGAGTTATTACCGCTGCTACCATATGGTGCCACTACCTGCAAATGCTATCAGAGATATGTACTCACATATGTTTAAATTGTTAATCTTTAAAGGGTATTCTCAGGAGAAGGGATCCCTTGCCATAGATCCAGAAGGATCTCAATATCCAACACATTCAGAGGAATAATGCAACCCAGGTTTGATTATTCTGATATGCATCTATTTTTTATGACATTGTTTTGATCTAGGTTGCATGTTGAAGCTATGACCATCATACTAACCTTTGGTCAAAATTAAAATCAAGATATTATATGGATTAAAGTTGAGATCATAGAGTTTGTTCTCTAACCCAACCTTTTGTCAAGATAGAATATTTTCCTAGTACAAAAGACAGGTTGAAGAAATATTTTCCTAGTACAAAAGACAAGTTGAAGAAATCACTTGTCATCTTGAGTGAAGGAGACTTGGAAGAAAAACAACACAGTGGAAGTGAAGAGTCTAGGTTTGATTGTTGTAATTGTCATTCCTCTAACTTATATTCCTAAATTTTKCTACATTACAAATAAGTGTTGTAGTTGTGATAACAATCCTTAAAATTGTTTTGATTCTAGAGATGTACTCATTATTCTCCTTTAGGAGATATTCTTGTTTTGGTTCCTCTTGTTTTCTTGTTCCAAACAGGTCAAGAACAAAGGAAGATGCTTATCCTTCAGAGGGAGTCACATTGACTCAGAGGGAGTCAAAACTATTTGAGAAAGAGGAAGAATAGAACCATCCTTGAGACAATCAATGAAATAATGCATGATCAGAATCTTTATATGATTTCATGGGTAGAAGCATGCATGACACATTATATGTTTAGAACAAGAGTCTTCACCAAAATAGAAGCCTTCACCATAGTGAAGCCTGAGATTGAACACTTCAAGTTATTTGGGTGCCCAATGTATCTTCATGTACCCAAAGAGAAGAAGTCCAAGCTAGATCCTTTAGAAAGAAATTATATAGTGAATCTTCAAAGATTTTCCAGATCGACATCCTTGGTCAGAGACAGATTGAGACAAGCTGAAACGTTGTCCTTGAAAAAGAGATAGTCTTTCAAAGAACCATAGAATCTCAGATGGATATTGACAGTAAGACTATATCTTCTCCCCCTTCAGTAGTTCAGAGGGAGGAA
Organism: Picea sitchensis; assembly: GCA_010110895.2. Lineage (NCBI taxonomy): Eukaryota > Viridiplantae > Streptophyta > Pinopsida > Pinales > Pinaceae > Picea > Picea sitchensis. Next base: position 86,997 of record SNQJ01S0030987.1, on the reverse strand, counting down.
GACATTATTCCAATTGATCCAGTTGCTCCAGTTGATATGTTCAGAGATATTGTAGTAGGGCTTAAAATCCTACCTAAACTCACTCTACTAGAGGCAGAGAAACATACAAGCTCCTCAAGGCACATTCCGAGAAAGAAAAAAGATAATTTTCGAGCTATCCTTCAGTCATGATCCATTTCATTGATGTTGAGACTCCTTGTCTTAGAAAAGAAACAAGAGAACCGGTATGACAAGATGCCATAACAGAAGAATACCAATACATATTAAAGAATGATGCATAAGATATTATTCAAGAACCAGAAAGGGAAGTTTGTGGTAACTTCCAAGTGGATCTATAAGATCAAGCATGAAACTGATGGAAATGTCGAGAAATTCAAAAAACAAAAATGAGATCTATAGCCAGAGGTTTCTCATAAACAGAGGGAGTTGTCTATGATGAGATACTTGACCCAGTGAACCTGATACACTTCTATCTGTACTACCTTCCATGAGTTGGGAACTGTTAAGCCCTAATATTGGCTCATTACCCCTTAATTGGGGCATATTATATTATTAATGTTATTTTATTTATGTCGGCTTTAGGCCATTAGTTGTAATTATACCTCCTAGTCTCCTATATATACCAAGGAGACATTTTCATT
>SNQJ01S0030987.1:61679-84354 GCA_010110895.2 Picea sitchensis | reverse complement strand
TGTCTCTAGATCGCCAAAATGCACCTCTGCATCCTCAACCTAGCCTCTATGCTCATATTTGTTTTAAAACCTAGCACCGGGCGCAACCGCAAAATGGTGTGAACTATAGGATGGTTAGGGTGTGCCTAGCCCCTAATTGCCAAGCCATTGGGCATGTGGCTTACCATCTGACCACACCCACACATAACAAAGGGCCAAGGTTTAACATATGACAATGCGCCAAGTGGAAAAGAGTGTAGGGTTTGAATGCATGTGGGGTTTGAATGGTTATATTGTATATATATATGTGACCAGGGGTCGGGGCTTAGCCCCGGCCCGAACCGCGCCCCAACTCAAAACAAATGCAATTCAAATAAAATTAAGCCCATTCATATGTTAAGAACCATTGGTGGGCGCGCTGGTTGGGTGGCCCTTCCCAAAGCTCTTCCCCTTGCCCGGAGGTCATGGGGTTGAGTCCTGCCAACTACACAAGTTTTATCCATAGCCTAGGTGACACGTGGTGGCCTTTGCTTGGGACACGTGTTACCATTCCATTTGCTACCAATATGCCACATGTCGGATGCTGATTCGTCCACATGTCTACCACTCAACACCTGCCACGTGTCGTATGGCCCTGCCAAATCATCTCCTACCACATGTCGTACAACCCTGCCAACTCAACTCCTACCACGTGTCGTACGGCCCTACCATGTGAGCATCCATACTGACTGTATAGTCAGTACATTTTTTTTGCCTGTTTGACGATTTGAACACAACGTGATATCTCACTCATCCGACGTCCATTTGAACCCAAACGAGTTGCGTTGGGTTCGTGACGATGAGGCCTACACACCTATTCAATTTGAAGCAATTTCGAGCACTTCAAATTTTGAGCAAAATTTGATCCCCTGGATCAGTGAAGCAATGTGGCTTCACAAACTTCTGACATATTTACTTGGCCATGAGATGGATCCTATGATGATAACCAAGATCCATGTGTAAAACTCCTTGAGATTCCAGTGTTTCTTGATGGTTTAAAAACACGACGAGATGAAATACCTTCATATCAAAGATATGATACAGAAGAAATATTGTATACTTGCAGTACCTTCCTACACCTGAGCAGACTGCAAACATTTACTTTGTTGAAGAAATCCTTACGAGTTAAGAGGGAGTATGGATGACCTTAGCCAAAAACAAAACTCAGAGTACATCGGTATGAGACTTGGATTGATGGAGAATGCCTCCCTATATGAGAGGGAGTGTCGATGAATGCAGCGATAGGAGACATCCTCCAACTTACAAACTTGTGAGATGTGGAATATAGTAGCTATGTGAAGTCTTACTCTCAGCTTACAAACCTAAGAGAAAGCCCCTAATAAAGGGTTCATGGTTCCAGGCTGGGACAGGGGCTAGGAATGTATATGGCCTCCTCCCTAATGTGAGAGAGAAAAACTCCAGATGATTATCTAATGTAAGAGAGATCTATTGAGTTAGGGAAATCCCAAAAAGCGTTGGGCACATCATCATGAGAATAAGAATGAAGATGATGTGATGGCCTCCTCTGAACAAAAACAGAGTTGATGAGAAGACTCCAGATGATCCTCTTGTTGGTGGCAGTGGGAAAACAAATCTGTAGAGAAAGACATGTCTACGGATGAGCATAGGTGAACGTGTGAGGACCTGGCTCATCTGTGTGATGCAGTGAATCAGGTCTATGGCATCCCTATGGATGTGACCCCTAGTGGATGAGCACTAGTGGGTGTATCAGATCCTTTGTTATATATATTGTTCAAGAGTCAAAACTACATGTAACCCTAGTTATTGTGTAAAGGGTAGAGGTCGACCCTATCTTATTGTGTCTAAAGATAAACTGTAAAAGATAATTAATATTAATATTAATATTAAGTATTATAATAATAAAAAATTAATATGTCTAAGTGAATTCGGCCCTATTGTGCCAATATACACTTTAGTTGATAGGACAAGTATAATATAAGTAAGAGAAAATCTTTCATTTGTAGACACACACTCACTTGTAAGTTTTGGAAATTTCAGCAAGTACACTTCTTGGTCAAAGTTGTGCACCTCTCTTGGGTGCTATGGTTTCCAGGGTTTTGTGCACCCTCTTGTGTGCTAGGATATTCTTGGTGGTGAAAGGTCTTTCTCTTGAAGAGTATAGCAAAGGATTTGGTTGGGTTTTTCTCCCTTCTTTGAGAAGGGTTTCCAAGGATATATCTTGTGTTCTTGTGCATGGTGTTTCTTCATGTGATCTTGGTTATTGCAACATTTATGGTTATGGTTAATTAATAAAATGGAATGAACTTCATGCTTAACCTAATGCTATAAAAACTTAACAAGAGGAACTATGCCACACATGACTTGGATCTTGTTGCCATTGTTCACGTATTGAAGATGTGGAGGAATTATCTCATGGGAAATAGGTTTGAATTAAGAACAGACCACAGTGGTCTAAAGTATCTTTTTGAACAACCAAATTTGAATGTCAGGCAAACAATATGGCTGGAATTTTTAAGTGAATAGGACTTTGATATCAAGCACATCAAAGGAAAAGAAAATAAAGTTTTCGATGCACTTAGTAGAAGAGTGCATCTCATGCATGCTACAGTTGTCAGTATGCATCAGTCAGACTTGCAGAGTAGAATTTTAGATGTGGTTGTTACAAATTAGCATTACCTACATGTAAAGTAAATCTTACATTAAGAAAATGTACAACAGAGAATTAAAGACTATGAGATGAAGGGAGATGGATTACTTATGCATAAAAATAGAATTTACATTCCTAGTTCCAGAGAACTTAGGAATTTGGTATGAAAATAAATGAATAATGTTCCATATGCTGGACATCCTTGTTACCAGAAAACATTTACAGCAATAAAAATCCAGTTCTTTTGGCCGAAATGAAAATGGATGTTGCTAATTACATCGCCATATGTATGGAATGTCAGAGAGTGAAGGCTGAGCATAGGCACCCGACAATTTTGTTACAACCATCACCAATTCCAGAAAAGAAGTGGGAAGTGATAACCATTGATTTTATAACTAAATTTCCCAGGACAACAAGACAACATGATTCAATCATGGTAGTGGTTGACAATTGACAAAGGATGCTCATTTTTTTCCTGTAAGAACAAATCATACAACAACCAACATTGCAGAAATTTACATCAGGGATATTGTCAAGTTGCATGGGATACCTAGGACAATTGTCTCGGACAGAGACACAAAGTTTACTTCAAATTTATGGAGGGTTTTATTTAAAGGATTTGATACAAATCTGAACTTTAGCACAACATACCATCCACAATCAGATGGGCATATAGAGAGGGTCAACCGAGTAATTGAAGACATGTTGATAATGTATGTGATGGATAATCCCTCTAAGTGGGAAGATTGCTTGCACTTGGTTAAGTTTTCCTATAATAATGGGTATCAAGCTTCATTGAAAATGATCCCATTTGAAGCTTTGTATGGTAGGAGATGCAACACTCTGATGAGTTGGGACAACCTCATAGATAGAGTGGTACTTGGGCCAGAATTTATTAAGGATATGGAAGACCAAATGGTTAAGATTAAGTAGAATTTAAAGGAAGCTCAAGATAGACAGAAAATTTATGCAGATAAGAACAAGACAGCTAGAGAATTTAAAATATGGGAGCATGTTCTTTTAAAAATGAAGCCCAAGAAGAGCTCTTTGAAGTTGGGTAGTTGTACAAAATTGGCAGCCAGATTTTGTGGTCCATTTGAGATATTGGATAGAATAGGGCCAATTGTATACATATTTGCATTGCTTGCTTCAATGAATGTGCATAATGTATCTCATGTCTCCTTGAAAAAGAAAATGTATGCATCATCCTAACCATGTTATTAATTGGCATCTGATTCATGTAGAGATAGAGGGAGACTTTCAGGTCCAACCACTGCAGGTGTTGGACAGAAAAGTCAAAATTCTCCAGAATCAAGTTATATAGTTGGTAAAAGTCTAGTGGACCTGCTACGGTCCTGAGGATGCAACTTCAAAGCATGAAGATGCCATGTAGGTAGAGTTCCCACAAATATTTGAATAAATTTTGGAATTTTGATTCATTTTTTGTATATGCACTGAGGATAGTGCCAAAATAAGTTGGAGGGGATGTAACACCTTGGGTTTTGAAGCCCCATAGTGAATAATGTATTTTGTTAATTGATGAAAGGCCAGAGTTCCCAAACAATCAAAAGAGGCCAGAGTGCCCAGGGAATGTAATGTTTTGATCATTATTAATAATAAACACATCGTTGGCTACTAGACGGACAAGGACAAGAGTTATAGGGGGCTATGATTCCACAAGAGAGGGGGCTTGAGGGGATAACTATTTATTTCACATCTTTAATTACCCATTTTGTTTAATGGAGAATATCGTTTACGTGAGCTTCTTGGGGGAAGGCTATGAGGTTCTTGATTCCCAAGAATTACGTAAACCCATCCTTGGTCTATTGGGGGGGTTTTGACTCTCGTTTTGACTCTTGTTATTCTATTGGTCGCTTCTTCTTCACTCATTCACACATCCACTCCAGTGATCATTGTTCACANTAACTATTTATTTCACATCTTTAATTACCCATTTTGTTTAATGGAGAATATCGTTTACGTGAGCTTCTTGGGGGAAGGCGATGAGGTTCTTGATTCCCAAGAATTACGTAAACCCATCCTTGGTCTATTGGGGGGGTTTTGACGCTCGTTTTGACTCTTGTTATTCTATTGGTCGCTTCTTCTTCACTCATTCACACATCCACTCCATTGATCATTGTTCACACTTTTCATTCGGTTCCCACTCCATTCATTCTTGCACCCATTCATGTTTCCTCATTGGTTTCTTGGATTGGGAGGAGGAAATGAATTGTTGAAGAGAAGCCATGGTATTCTTGACTGTAGAGAGTGTTGGTGTATTCTAGCCATGAATCAAGGCATGCATGTCTGAGATGATTTTTCTTGTGTCCAACTTTTCTCATAGCTACGAGTCCTGAGAGTCCCAACATTGAGATTCTGGACCAGCTGCACTGGAGCTCTGGAAGGAGATGGGTGACCTGAGGGACTGCATGGTAGAGAAGAGGGTCCATTCTCTTGGGTGGTGCAGGCTGGGTAGAAGAGAGCTGGTGTACTTTGGATTGTTGTGGGTGTTGGGAAGTGTGTGATATCTTGAGTATTGACTAGTTTGGGAATCCGAGTAACACTCTGGAACCGTCCTTATGGACTCATAGCCCTGGCTCAAGGGTGACATTATTGTTGAGACTTAGAACAAAAATGTCTACGATTTGGTGGAACTTCCTTGGTCTGCAGCCAGTTGGTGACTCATTTTATAAAAGATAACTGCTCTCTGTTAAGGTTCTATTTACTTGTGTATTTATTCCGCTGTGTATTTGTTTACCTATGAATTTTTTATCCATAGTATGCATGCTTGCTAGTTATTATTGTGCATCTCATATGATTCATTCTTTTATGTTAATATTGAATCTTGATCAATGCATGTGAATATTTCATGCATCCTTGTTATTTAAAGTTAGATCAGAGGTCGAATTAGTCCAGAAAGGGGACTGAAAATTAGCATTCCTGACTTGTGGGTGGTTGGGTACGTTATGGGAGAAAAATCTAAAAGTAAGAATATTGAAAAGAATTGCAACTTTTTGTGAGTGAAATGGTCATATGGTGTTTAAATGTTTTAAAAATATGGAAGCCTTAAAAAAACGATGAAGAAGCACAATATCAATCTTGATTCTTCTTCTTCTACCTCTTCTTCTCATGGACATGCACTTTCTTCTTCTAGTTTTTCCTTCAATACAACTTCTATTTCTTCTTTTGATGAGTGGATTATTGATTCTGGAGCATCTTATCATATGGATGAGGATAAAACCATTTTTTCTTCTCTTAATGAATGTAAAACCAAAAAAATATTTTCTGGTTAGGGTAGATCTCTTAGTGTTGTAGGGTCTGCAACAATTTAGGTAGATAATGGTCATTTCAATGATGTATTATGTGTTCCAATTCTTTCCTGCAACCTTTTATCATGGTATCAAGTCATTCATTCAGTTGAAGGTAAAACTGTAGAGTTTTCCCCACACCAAGTTGTAATCAATGATTTAAAATATCCTAAGCATGTCCTAGCAACTAAAATTATTGATGATATTACTAGGTTGTACAAATTTGACAACTTTGGGTCATGATATTTTCCATTAGCTTTTGTTGCTCATAGTGATGACTTGAGAAAACTTTGGCATGAGTGGTTTGTTCATCTAAACTATTTCTCATTACATAATTATGTAGTCAACATATGGTGACTAATATTCCTCTTGTTTCTTGCAGAAATGGTGTTTGTGCTAGTTTTGTTCTTGAAAAACGTCATTGGGATAGTTTTGTCAAGCATGCCTCTTGGCACACTTTAGCCCCTTGCATCTTGTTCACAATGATTTTTGTGGTCTACATTCTTCTCCTTCTTTCTCTCAGTGCAAGTACTTCTTAACTTTCATTGATGAATTCTCCAAACACACTTAGGTTTACTTCTTAAAACTTAAGAGTGAATTTTTTGACATGTTTTTGGAATGCATGGTCCTTCTAGGAAAACAATCTGGACATCAACTTCAAAAGTTAAGGACATATATTGGAGGCGAATATGTGAACACCAAATTTACAAGTTATTGTTTCCCTCTTTGAGTGTTTTAACCACGTAAAAACATTGGTGTTTTGATATTTAATATGGTTGTGTGAATGGTTACTAAAGTTGTTCGTCCTGTGTAGGAATACCCTATTGGTTGAACATTAGGAAATGGAAGGTATACTATTATTAAAATAAGAGTATTCCAAACACATTGATGCAGTCCTCCCTTTCCTCGTATGATGCATGTCGTGTAATATATGCTTCATTTTCATCTGTCATCCAACACTGGAAATATTTTAATTCGCTAGTTGTCATGTCTAGATTTCTCCAGAGTGTAACAGTGGCTTTTCAACCCATGTTATTCTCTCCACTTCTTAAATTAACACTTCATTGTGGCCATAACTTGGCATGTTAACAAACAATTATGTAATGGATAAATACTTGTGTCCTTAAACGTAAACATTTTGCTAACTACATGAACCATGGCATCCAAATGGACCATGTTCATCGAACTACATGTGAGAGTCTTCCATTAATGTTTTATATATGATGAGTTCCAGCATGAACCAGGACGTCGTATTTTCATTTCTCGTCTCGTAAAAAAATTTGTATAGGAAAGATAAATGTTCGTTGAATCTTGAATTGTTTATTGAATCTTGAATAAATTCTTGCAAGGAGAGATGCATGTTGAATGAATGAACTAAATTATCTCTCCTTATGATACTCATTCAAAACAAGAGCGAGACTGAGTCTCAGAGTGTGAATGTTATAGGTATGTTGTGCATTATTTATGAAATATCTTCAGCTTAAATGGACAAACTTAACAGTCCATGAAATTTCCCTTGATAGATTCATCCCTTGTATAATGCTTCTGATATGGGTATTCCTTATCCTACTACTTCAATTCAATAGTTTCTTTGGGATAATAGGAAACAAAGGCACTAGCAACAACAATAGTAGGTTCTCATTAGCTTTTAAGGGGATGTTAACAACCATTATCTTCCACTAGTGTGTAATACCCCTAGGATGAACCCCAATTGTAAATACACATACGTTTTATAAGCTGGTGAGGCAAGATATTATATGTTAGCTTGGGGAATGTAGTACCCCCAGGCTGAACCCCAATTGTAAATGTACATATGTTTAAAGGCCGGTGAGCCAAGATATTATAGGCTAGAGTGCTTGTGTGATTATTAGGTCGAAGAGCCTAGATACTAAAAGGCCAAGGAGCCTATCAATGTAATATGCAATCACACCCGTATTATTAATAAAAATGCATCACTATTGCAGACCAAGTCAGATGAAAGAGTATGGGGGGATAAGACTCCACGAGAGGGAAAGGGAGGATAAAGGGATTAGTGAAAAGGGGATAAGTCAAGGGATTAAGCCTAGGAATATTATAATATTATTCCTAAAGTCCTAAGTCTTATAATACTATGTTATCCTAAGTTCCCATGGGAAGGGAACAAATTACAAGTGGGGAAGAAGTGAGTTCCTTGTGTGCCAAGTTCCATAAAGGGAACATGCATATATAATGTGGGGATTTAGGGTAATTCTCATCATTTCTTCTCATCATTCATTCCACTCATTATTGTGATGGAAGATAGCTTGCTCACCATGGCTAAAGAGTGGAGCTAGGGAGCTTGGGTGACCGTGTAAATCCTTGTTGGTTTTGGTTTGAAGAGGCAGGTTGTCAGGCCTATGGGATTTTGGTTGAAGAAACAGGTTGCCAGGCCTATGAGCATTAGGTTGAAGAAACAATGGTTTTCATGCCTGTGACTGTTGGTTGAAGAGGTAGGTTGTCATGCCTGTGAGTAGCCTTGTGTTCCAAGTGTCATAGTACTTAGAGACTTTCTTTCTAGTCTATTGTTGAAGCCTTCGAAGGGAAGTGGGACAACCAAATTATTGTTGAGTAGAGAAGGGGTACACTTCATGGGGTGGGACATAATGAGTGGAATGAGATACTGTGGGGTGGAAATTCTACTAGGATTGATGCCATCGACATTTCCTATTTTTCTATGTGTTGTATGGCCTTAGTAGGATTGGTGAGCGAACCTTTTCCCTAGTGCAGTCATAGCCCCAGATCAGGGGTGACCCACTACTGAGAGTTTATGAGCAGTGTGGTATATGGATGGGAGGAATGTCTGAGGTCTACAACCAGTTGATGTTTTCACAAAAGATAAGTTCTCTTATGTGTAATTACATGTTGTTTATTGTGTGTAATATATTTATTTCTATTGTAAACATATGTATGTGTGTATGTACATGGTTTATATATGTTGTAGATATGCATATTTGTTCGTATGCAAGGAATTTAATTAATAAAGTGGTATTAGAGAGTCAGAATTTAGTGTGGCATGGCCCAACTTGGGGATAGGGATGTCACAATGTGGTATAAGAGCTATGTTTTTAACATTGAACCTGCATGGGCCAAACATAGAGCATAGAAGTGAAATTTGCAAAGTATGCCTGTAAATTGTCTGAAAAAATGACAGAAAGAACTGTTTGCAAATTGTTTGACGAAATTATTGCAGTAAAATTGGGGAAGAATTCGCAAGGAAATTTGAAGAATTGAGCTCATGATTGAAAATTACAAAATTTTAATCTTTAATTGGGTATTCTTGGGCTTGCATATGGATAAATTTCAAAGTTGCAGAGCACCAGTGGCAAAATTGGGCGAATTGGGCAAAAGCCCCAATTTCTACAGTGAAATTTATGGAAAATATGACGGGAAAAGATCAAAATTCGTATGAAAAGGTCAAATTGGTGCTTACAGGGAAACAATTGGCCACAAAAAGATTAATCATAGAGCTCCAATAGTAGTCTGTGTAGAATTATGAAATTACACATCTTTGGGCATTTTTGAAAATTTAGAAATTTTGGAAAATTGAAAATAAATTAGGTATTTTTTCGTATAGTGACATTAGCATGACGTGGGAGCCATGTGCCAAATGATGTGTTAGAAGGGTAACATGTACTTCCATGGTGGCAGGTAAACAGTGGTAGAATTAGAATATGTGGTAGGTGATGTGGAGTCGTAGTGGCATGATGCATGCCTGCTTGTAGAACCTTGACTCTAGACCCACAAAAACCTAATGTGGGGGGTCTCCTGGTGGTTTAGGAAAACACTCAGTGGGGTCGGGTGCTATGAACCAAGATGCTGACATGTCGTCAGGTGTAAAACTAACAATTTCAACCATGGACCGTCCCCCCTTTGTTAACGTTTGGTAGGTTGGGGGGCTCGCGATGCAATGGTGATCATTGATCACCACTCCCCCATGACACTCTGTCATTGAATCAAATGGGAGAGAAACTTTGTGCACCAGGGAGAATGGGAATGGGATGAGGCCCACCCATCCCCATGACCCAATAAACAGGTGCCACATGGAAACAATTTTTGGGGCCTAAAGGATAGGAGAATGCACGTGTCAATGGAGGTAAGGAAAGGAAAAAGGAACTAAGGGAAGAAGGTGGAGGCTAATGGGAAAGGCAAGGCAGGAAAGGAGCTAACGTGGAATCATTTTGGGGGTGTCAGGTAGATCAATATGTCATGTTAGCATCCCATTCAGTGGAATTTAAATAAATTCTTTAGAAAATAATGAAAATTACCAGGAAAATTCAGTGTTTTTCTAGGTCCTTAACTTGTAGGCCATTTTTGGAGGCCTGAACAACATTTTTTGAAGTCAAATTTTTACATTTTCTTCATATAAAATGATAGATCTTGGAGAGATATATCTAATGAGATAAATTGTTCATCAAATGAAGCATGTATGAGGGAGTTACAGGCCAAACAATGCAAGGTAATTTTTGGATACTAGTTCACTATGGAGGCCATAACTTCATGCTCGAATGTCGGATTGGGGCACAAGAGAAGTCTATGAAAATATCTTGAGCCATAGAAGAAAACCATGGCTTCATATTTATAATATGGGTTTTTAAAAGTGCACAAGAGGAGCAATAAGAATCATATATCATTCAACATTAAAAGAGGTTATTTATTGAAAACTTCACCATGGTGTAACTAGCATCCTGGAGCTCATAAGAAGTTGAAACTTGGTCATGAAGGAACTCAATTGATCTCTTGTCAAAAATACAAAGGAGATAGTGTAAAGTATGCATGGACATATCCAAAATTTCACCTGGTTGAAAGGTGTGGAAAAGGAGAAAATGGGCAATGATTAAATGGCCACAACTTTCTACTCAAGACTCAAAATTGAGCAAGAAAGTAGTCATTGGAAAGGTATTGGATAGAGGGGTCCATATGTTCACTCAAAATTGTGAATTGAGCTATATAATTCACAAGAAAATAGAATAATATTTATGATGACATTAAAGGGGAAAAAGTGTGCATGTGTTTCCATAATTGTGTATTATGGGTTTTAGCTAACTAATGTTGTTGTATGCACATTTTCAGATCTTAAGGTTACAAACAAAACAAAGAAAATGAAAAGGATATCTAGATATAGGAGAAAGAAGGAGAGAGACAATTCTTTAATTGTGAATTTTATTTCTTAAGGAATCTTCCAGATGAAGACATCTAGACTTAGAGAATAGTATGGAAGATTTCCAATGGAACTTTGGTCTAGAAAAACGAATTCCATATGAAAAATAGTCATACCAGATGGGGGAGATGAGTAGGAAGAGAAAATATACAATCCATGAAAATTCATGTAAAACAAGTAATCATGGAGATACAAAACATAAAATCATGAAAGGTGACTGATATAGCAATGAAATAGTTTGAACCTAGTACCAAGGATGAGTAGAGACACTCAAGGAAAGAGTCTGATGTCAAGAATTCTTCACAAGGTGATCAAAATCTAGGAATGAATAATGTCAAGATATGAATTTAGGTGTAGCCATGAAGGCTAGGGAATCCAAGAAGATAAAATTTATGTATAAGGGATTTCAATACAATAAATTCACTTATGTTAATCGAAGTGCTTAGTGGAATCAGGGTGCAAGAGTAAAGTATTCACTGGATAAAGTATTGAAAGTCCATTCAATCAAAAGGATGTAAATGTAAATATAAGCAATACATTGTGGAATACCTGTCCTAAAAAGGTTGATATGTTAGGATACTAGTATTATGATAAAGAGAGACTTAATGCATACATGGAGATAAGGTGCATCATCTCCAGGGACCAGTTGTTTATTTATGGAGTAGTACCTCCATTATTTTTGTTAGAGTAGTACAACATAAGCATGGTTTGATTGTTATAACTTCAGGGGTGAATTAATGAAGGTACATGTATGCTAAAGAGTGCCAACATATGCATAATAAATGCATTATGTGTAGATTGGTTCCAGAAGGATGCAATAAGGCTTCATGGAAGGGTATTCCATAAATGGAAGAAGGATTCTAGGACTGAGTCAAGTCCTTGAACACCTTAAGATAATGAAATAAGGTACCATGAGGTAGATTTCAATATAACAGGAGTGTATGTAAACACTCCAGGAGGGATGAAAACAATAGAAGAGGATTGTTGATGCATTCCAAGGTTGTTGAGTGCATTCCTAAAGTAGATTGGGATGAAAAGTCAAAAGGATTCAAGGATGGAGGTGATATTATGAAGGGAAATCAATAAGGGACCATGAAGAAGAAAATGGTTCTAAGTTTGACTTGGTATACAGAGGAGATGGTACCTGAGAGAAACCATCTCAAGTTGAAAGGAACCTTGGTAATATTCTGGAGGGTTGGAAGTACCACTAAAGTTATGATAGCAGGTGAATTCAATGTTAACTACTTCTAGTTAATATTTGTGAAGATGTAAAAGAAGACATGGTGTATCATTGCACTATGGTGGAAAATAGACTATGAAAGTCACGTTTGAAACACAAATGGGTCAAGAAAGAAGAAGTAGAAAGTGTAAGAAACCACACGTGTTGAATAGTGGGATAAGGTTGGGTCAGATGGATCCAGAAAATAGATAAATGTTGAAGTTTAATATTAGCACAATATATGGCTGAAAATGTTAAGTGGCCAAGTGTAGTTTGGATGAAAAATTCCTCATGGAAGCATTAAATCATGTTGAATGATTTTATTAAGAGCATAAAAGAGTGTAGGAATCCAGTGAGATTTGAGGAAAACCAAGAACAACAAAGAGAGATACAAAGGAAGAAATAGGTTGTTACAAGTATTGTAGCAACAATTATGATATGGCATGTTGGACAACCATACATAACACAAGAAGCTGAAATGCATATGCATTTATGAGCATGCTAAGGATGCATTCTTAGTGCATATAGATATGCATTAGTGAATGTAGATTTGGAAATATATGTGTGTGTGTGTGTGTGTGTGTGTGTGTTGAATACTAGGAATAGTCTATTGTTATCTATACGAATATGGAAGTTTCTAATGATGGTTGTTGTGTCAGGAAAGAGAGAGTTTATTGCATGGATGCAAGTGTTGCTAATGATGTTGTTGCATATGTAAATCATCCATATGAAGGAAGACATAAGAAGATGAAGTGTTGATTAAGAGGTTGGCGAAGGAGGCATGGAATCTCCTACTGATACCAACTAATCATATAACATCAAATTCATTTAATGGTAGCTATGCAGGTATGATTTTTATGTATTTATGCTACATAATTGTTGAAGGGAATTAATGTAAGAATTCCCTCAGCTAGAGGTTATTTCATGAAGTTATTTTATTATGTGTTTCAAATGAATTTAAAAGGATGGTATACCATTTGGTATGGTAAAGGCCAAGGGATTGTGATAATTATAAAAGTTGTTTTTATTTTGAATGAATTCTTGTGACATAATAGCATGTCATGATGTTGTTGGTTATGAGTTAATAACCTAAGTAAATTAAAGGGGTATAAACCTGCTATAAGAATGAATTCTAGTAAAACTAGTCACGTGTGAGACCATGATATGGAGAGATATGGAAAGGATATAGTTCCACACAAGTATCTAATGAAATTCCTACTTATAATTAATGTTTGGATTGCAACCTTTTTTATAACACTAAATATCACCATAGAATTATATTCTTGGTGTAGTGTTTGGGTCGAAAAGGAAGGCATCCAAATGGTTAAACATGTAATAGGATATGTATGGATGATGTCTCAAGGAATTGTCCAGAATTTCCAATTCACCATGGTGAGATGCATGACTTAGATATAGGGAAATTTTGAAGCCGATGCAAAGGCACATTGAATAGTATGCATGATTAATCATGAAAGTGTGAAAGTTGTAGATTTGCACTCATGCATGCTAAGATAGAGTTATGTATGCTTGAAGGCATTATGGAATTCCTTTTTGGGAATGCATGCATATACTATATTTCATGGAAATGATTATGTTAACAATTGAAATGTTATGATTATTACTAACTCCTGAAGTTGAGAACCTTTCAGGAGTTATTAAATATTGCAATGAAAGAGTTGCAGCTTAAAGTAGTCACATAAGGATGGACTACAAGAAAACTCTATTAGGGAAACAAAGTAATGAAAATATTTATGGCTAAGGAAAAAGTTAGGTTGCTTATAATACATGTGGAGGGAATGATAATTTCATTCCGGTTAAAAGATGAATGGATTGAAGTGATTAAACTGTTAAATGAAAACAATTTTTAGATCACTTTGTGAACTTTTGTAAATATTGCAATAAAAGTATACTATACATGAAATAATAACAACCTGTTTGGTTGAATGCAAGATAGAAGTATTGTAGGAAAAGTGGTCTCAAGTATGGCGTTGTTGAAATCCATAATAAAAATTGATGCATGTTGCTACAACAACCAAGAAAATATGAGATGGAATCTCATACTTGGGAAAATTTTGAATTTACTTATACAAACATTTTGAATTTCTAAATGAAATTGTTATGATATTCTCTCATGTTGATTGTATGTGTGTGATACATAAGCAATGATGATTATTGAGGCTAGAAATTTCAGGAAGAAAGGTTGTTCTTTGGGACACTGGAGCCCTATGATTTCCATAGAGTGTAGACCCTTAGTGGGGGTCTGGTAATGAGTTGGTACTCTCCTTGTGTGTGAAAGACTTGGAAAGATGGATAGTTGAAAGACTATGTAGCAGTGAAGGGATTCCTGAGCCTAGAAGGGTGAGTGAAACAAGGAAGAGGTAGCTTAAGAATTCTTGTGGCATGGTGGCTAGAATCATTAGCGTGTGTCAGAAAGAATAGTGAATTGAATTCTTACCTGAAACAACTATGTCGAATAGATCAAAAGACTTCAAGATGAAGTATGAAGACATGAATCTGGCACTTGGAAAGAAGAGCACCATAAAGATAACAAGTTTCAATTGAAAAGACATGGAGCTTTTTGAATAATTTTGAATGTACATTGTACATAATGCACTCAGGATAGTGCATAAATAAGGGGGAGGGGAATATAATACCCCCAGGTTGAACCCAAATTGTAAATGTACATATGTTTTATATGTTGGTGAGCCAAGATATTATAGGCCATCTTGGGGAATGTAATATCCCCAAGAAGAACTCCAATTGTAAATGTACATATGTCTAGAGGCTGATGAGCCAGTATATTATAGGCCATAGTGCTTATGTGATTATTAGGCCAGAGAGCCTAGATACTAAAATCCCAACAAGCCTATCATTGTAATATGTAATCAATCTTGGATTATTAATAAAAATACATCATTGTTGGAGACCAAGTCATATGAAAGAGTATGGGGGGCTAGGACTCCGCGAGAGGGAAATGAGGGATAAAGGGATTAGGGAAAAGGGGCTAAGTCAAGGGTATTAATCCTAGGGATATTATAATATTATTCGTAAAGTCCCAAGTCTTATAATACTTCGTTATCCTAAGTTCCCAAGGGAAGGGAACAAATTACAAGTGGGGAGAATGTGATTTCCTTGAGTGCCAAGTGTCATAAAGGGAACATCCATATATAATGTGGGTATTTAGTGCAATTCTCATCATTTCTTCTCATCATTCATTCCAATAATTATTGTGATGGAAGATAGCTTACTCACCATGGCTAGAGAGTGGAGCTTGGGATCTTGGCTGACCCTATAAATCCTTGTTGGTTTGGGTTTGAAGAGGTAGGTTGTCAGTCCTGTGAGATTTTGGCTGAAGAAACAGGTTGTTAGGCCCATGAGAATTGGGTTCAAGAAATAGGTTTTCAGGCCTGTGAGCATTGGTTGAAGAGGCAAGTTGTCAATCCTGTGAGCAACCTTATGTTCCAAGTGCCATAGTACTCAGAGAATTCCTAGTCGGCTTGTTGTTGGAGTCCTTGAAGGGAAGTGGTATTGTCAAAGGAATATTGAGAAAAGAAGGGGTACACTTCCTGTGGTGGGATAGGATGATGGGAATGAGTGACTATGGGGTGGAACAACTGCTAGGATTGGTGCTATTGGAATTTCCTATTTTTTTAAGTGTTGTATGTCCTTAGTGGGATTAGTGAGTGAACCTTTTCTTTGGTGGAGTCATAGCCCCAGCTCGGGGGTGACCCACGACTGAGGTTTTATGAGCAATGCATTCTATGGCTGGGATGAATGCATGAGGTATGAATCCAGTCGGTGTTTTAAAAAAAGATAAGTGCTCTTATGTATAATTACATGTTGTTTACTATGTATAATATATTTATTTCTATGTGTGTGTGTGTGTGTTGTATATATGCACATTAGTTCATATGTAGGGAATTCAATTAATAAAGTGGTATCCGAGAGTTACAATTTAGTGTGGCATTGTCTATCTGTGGGTTGGGGATGTCATAGGTGCCCCTAATTAGGTATTATAGCTACAATACCAACAAAAACATGAGTAGCATTGGCATTGATTCTCATAGTGGGACTAATGTTGCAGGTTCAAGTCCCAGTGTTGTTTATCCATTAGGCTCAGAACATGCATCTTGAGTGCTTCTTTTAAGTTTTGTGCCTGAATTGAGCGAAGAGGATTTAAGGTAGGAATTGGAGGTATGGGGTCTTGTTCATGCACTAGATTTGGATAGGAGACTAGAAGTGCTTTTCATGGTTCTTTATTATGATCTTAGGAATGATAAAGCAAGATGGACATAAATCGAGGAGAAACATTTGATGCAGCAACGAAGATCACAACAATATTACAATAGTCTACTTCATAGGAGAAAATAAAAGGGATATGAATATGAGGTCGATGACAACAATGATAACCATGATCAAATATATCCACCTAAACGACCACCAATGGAATCATTGTTGGACATACTTTCATTCATGTGTTGTCAATGATATCAACAGTCATAATTAGCGAATGCAGAGATATGCTGAAGCAATTCATGATTATTGTTGATCACGATAAGATCAAAAAATTTCCTATGATAAAAGCTTAGGAGGGTTAGCAAATGCAGAGATCAAAGCTCTGAAGGAAAATCATATGTTATGGGTGAGAAGTCTCAACATTCATTCGATCAGAGTGAGAAGCCTCAACAACCGCCCGATCAAGAAATTGACCGTGTTGATCGTCTAAACCCTACGGATGTCGATCATATGACTGACCGTGATCTTGAGGATCATTGGAGGATCGTGACCATCATATCTACAAGCCATATCAACAACAGGGATAAATTATGGGGATCGAAAGGAGAATTAAATGACTCGCTAGTTCCAATCCTGCAATTGGTCTAGATCATCATATCTCACAGACTCGGATATTGACGACTGTGGCTGATCCACCAAGTGATTAGATTAACTTGGATTGAGTTGTGACCGTCGGATTCACAATCACCAGATCAACATCAGGGATATATTGCAGAGATCAAAAGGAAAATTAAATATCACGCTAGTTCCAATCCCGCAACTATTCAGGACTGTCTGATCTTATAGCTTCAAAGATCGATGATTATGGTTGACTCAACAATAATGCACAACTTCAAATTGCGGAGTTTTGGTAACGAGTTAAATCACTCACAAGTTGTGGTTTCGCAACCATCCTTGATCGTTGATATTCTTCAAGAATCTTCATAACCGTCGGATCACTTTAAGTGGAAGGATAGGATAAGCAGGGAAAAAAGGTTGAGATTTTGATTTTCCGAATACCCATTAGCCATCGGATCAAACCCGAGTTCCTGTCAGTCGTCGGATCATTTTCGAGTGGAAGGATATGATAAGCGAGGTAAGATCTGAGATCTCATTTATGAATTTTTTTGTCAACCGTTGGATCATTCTAAGTAGAAGGACAGGATAAGCTAGAAGAGAAGCATTGTAGATAGATCGAGTCATTGATCCAAGATCTTGATCGAACGAACATTTTTGACTTTGGGTCTAAAGATGTGAGGAGGTTACACTCTGGAAAGTTTGAGATGTGAAATTCCCAAAGCCCAGAGACCCAGAGAGCCGAAATAAATTCTCAACCACTGGATCATCTGAAGTAAGCCTCAGTCGTCCAATTTAAGAGGACATGTGACAGACCACGGTGGCAAACCACATCAGCAAATAAATATGGTATATCACGTCAGCAAACCTTGTCCGCAAGTACATGTGGCAGAACATGTCGACAAGGACATATGGCGGATCACGTCAACAAAGGACATGTGGCAGAACACGTCAGGGGACCACGTGAACAAAGGACGTGTGGCAGACCACATAAACAAGGACATGATTCATCTAATCTGAAAGATCACTTCGGATGTATTCTCAACTATTGATCATAGTACAGTGGAAGGATAATGTAAGTTTGAAAAGTTGAAATCCCGAAGTCCCGAAGGGTAAAGTTCTGACAACCGTCTATCTCAATTTTTGATTAAGTCCTAGCCGTCAGATTGAACAATGAAAGGATGAATGTAAGGATCAAATATGACCATTGATTTGTTTATGTGAAATAAACTGTCTGATTTGATTCAAAGGTTTGAAAAGTTTAAAACCTGAAGTTCCGAAGGGTGAAGTTCCATCAGACGTCCATCGCATAAGAATATTGAATTGTGACCGTTGAATTGATAAGCGCTTAAGCGCTCGTTAAGCCTAGTGTCTGGTCACCACCATTGGTCATGTGATATAAGGGACTTAAATAAAATATAATACATCATTGTAATTGATAAGCCCATGGTTCTGTAAGCACTCGGTCACATGTAATGGTTTGAAGAAAACGCCTTCGTAGAATTTGGTTCCTGTGAAAATAACAGAGGTTCGAGATCGAATTTAAGGGATGAAATTGATGCATATGTGATCAATTTACGAAAATCCTTCACAGTAAAAATAATAATCAATGATTATGGTTAAGTCAAACAAAGAGGTACGATAGTTCAAAACCAAGGGAGACAGTGTGTTACTCTCACACCATTTTGAAGAATATATAAATGAGGAAGAGTGTTGAGAAGAAGGGTGTCTATGCAGTTCGAATCAGAGAATATATTAAATCAGAGAAGCTGAGAGAGATGCAGTAAAATACTTAAAACAAAAGTTTGTCCAGATTCAAAAAATTAGGGTAGTTGGGTGGTGCAAGGGCATGTTGGTGCCTGCAGAGAGAGTTGGTGCTTCCTTGTCAGTTGTAACTGACTAAACAGGGGGTTGTAGCCTCCTACTAGTTGATGCTGGTGAATAAGGGTGTGGGTGCATCCTGATTAGTCGTTGATGATCGAAAAGGAAGAATATCTTCCTTCTATGTAACATGTAAAACAAATTTTGCAGTTAATAGAAAAGAATTTGTGTTTTTTCCTATTTGGGTTCCACGATAAAATATTGTGTCAAAATTTTGTTTGCATAAATAAAACAAAATTGATAAATTACTGTGTCACTGATTCACCCCCTCCTCTCAGTGATAGGATTGTTGAACACGATAAGTCAACTGAGAGGGGGGGGTGAATCAGTTGTATAAAATTTCTTTCATTTTATAAGAAGATTACTTATTAATCAATAAATCATGCCTTTAACATTTAACTTGCAGTAATACATTTAACCAATAAATATACAATCACATAAATGAAACAGTGACACAGTGATTTTTCATGAGGAAACCCAAAAGGGAAAAACCTCTTCTTCTTATGAATGAAAGGAAATCTCCAACTCTTCTTTACATTCTTATTTTATCTGAGCTACAACCCAGATGAGGCTGCTACCTCTGTTTCTTCGTTTCTTTAGCACCTATTGAATGGAAGCTACAACTCCCAGATGTACAAGCACCAACTTGTACATGAGACTTTTACAGTCTCCCCTTGCTCCTCCCTACCACCCTGGAATCCTTCTTTGTCACTAAGAACCTGCAAACCAACTCTTTATCTTCTCTAGCAAAGGATTCAACATTCAAGTCCTCTCTGTTTAAATAATCATATCAGAATCCATTCTTCTCCCCTTGATCTCTGTTATATCTTCATCATTTCTTCTCACTATCCCTGTATGATTTTATTTCAGTTTTATCTTCATTTACAGAAATGAATTTTACCTTAGATCTATGGTTGTACCATTGATTCTATTACACTTACACCTCATCTCACCAAATTTCACTTATATCTACCCAATACATTTAGAGCGTACACTCAAACCCTTAGGCTTCGAAAATTCAGTTACAATAACTAAATAACTACCTTACAAAAATTATTATTGGTCAAGGCATCAAGAAGAACAATATCCACATGATCAGTTTAAATATTTAACCAGCACCGTTCGATGAACATGCATTTGTTCTGAATTTTTAGCATAGAATAGCCTTCGAGTGCTTCGGCAAACCACTTGTGCTAACCCATATGTCCATTGGTCATGACCACTGGTTAATCGAAATGCATTTCGCATTTCGTATTTTGGCAATTTGGCAATCCTGTGTCAAAGATTCTTGACACTTCAAGTTACGAAACCCCGAAATAGAGCTTAGCTTCATGCTAGCTTCTCCCTCTCACATGACCATCGGCGGTAACCACTGCCTACACCAAAAAGGTATTTCGACGTTTCGGCATTTCTTGTGATGAAGTGTTTAGATACTCCAAGTCACGAACCCCGAAATTTTTGGCATTTCGCATTTCAACGTTTCGGCATTTCAACATTCCTGTGGTGAAGTGTTTCGACACTCTAACTCCCGGTATCTGAAACCTACACCAAAAGGTGTTTTTCACATTTCGACATTTTGTAATTTTGGCATTCCTGTGGTGAAGTGTTTCGACACTTCCAACTCCTAGTATCCGAAACTCCGAAATGGAGTCAGATCAACGGTATGGTATTTCAGTGTTTCGCATTTCGACATTTCACGAGTTGGAATGCTATCGCATTTCCTTCCTTTGAATTATGATTTCCCGATATCCACTTTTCTCTGATCGACGGTCCCACGACCTTTCGTGATCAGACAATCCTGATCTCATCGGGACTTTTGCACTCCGATCGACGTCCGACAACCTTTCTTGATTAGACGGTCCTGATCCCATCGGGACTTTGCGTTTCGTGATTTCGCATATCGCGATTTTGAAGGTTGGAGCTCCTACTTTCTTTGATTCCTGAATTCCAAAGGAACTCTCAGCGAACCACCATGCAACTTCAAGTTTGACATTAATGACAAAACCTATGCAAACTGACCAACAAACTCCTCCTTTGGCATTGATGGAAAACTTTAAATCTCTTCTCCCCCTTTTGACATCTATGGCAAAGGAATCAACCATACTCCCCCTGAGAAAATAAAAACCACTTGCAAAGATGTATCATTTCAGAAACAACTCCCCCTATCAATAATAGTCAATAAACCTATGCAGTCTGATTTTATAATGAAGCCCGTGCAATATTTGAGAATGAAATGAAATTACAGAGGGTAAACCCCCAACTGATCCCTGAGACTTTCAAATTTCATTTTAGATAAAGGTTTAGTAAATACATTTTCTATCTGATCCTTTGTGCCAACATATTCCACTTTAATAAATTTAGACATAACCTGCTCTCTTAAAAAATAAAACTTAATGGGAATGTGCTTTGTTTTGGAATGCATAATAGGAGTTTTAGAAATACTAATTGCACTGGTATTATTATAGAAGATAGGTATAGGTTCATTATAATGAATATGTATATCTTCGAGCATCTGTTTCATCCATAGAAACTGAGTGCAACAAGTTGCAGCTGCAATGTATTCTGCTTCAACAGTAGATAGAGACATTGTTGATTGTTTTTTACTTGACCAACTTACAAGACATCCTCCAAGAAAAAATTTTGCTCCACTAGTACTCTTCCTGTCATCAACACAACCTTCCCAATCAGCATTAGTGAAAGCATATAAATAAATATGATTACATGTAGGATACCATAAACCATACTCTGTTGTCCCCTTAAGATATCTGAAAATTCTTTTGGCTGCAAGTAGATGAGAAGTTTTTGGTGAAGCCTGAAACCTGCCAACTTGACAAACTGCATGCATAATATCAAGTCTTGTAGATGTAGCATAAAGAAGACTACCAATCATAGATCTGTATACTATCTGATCAACATCTTTAGTATCATCAAACTTACTTAATTTACAACCAGTAACCATGGGAGTGCCAACTGGTTTAGAATCTTCCATCTTAAATTTCTTAAGCATTTCATTGATATACTTGGTTTGAGAAATGGAAATACCTTTATCAGATTGAGTAATTTGCAAGCCTAAGAAAAACTTCATTTCTCCTAGCATGGACATCTCAAACTCTTTCTGCATACTTTCAACAAACTGTTTACTGAGCCTATTATCATCACTACAAAAAATGATATCATCTACTTATATATCAACAATGATCAGGCTATCATTTTCTTCTTTAATATATAGATTACTATCAGTGTTACCTTTCCTGAATCCTTGTTGCCTCAAGTAATTGTCAAGTCTAGAATACCAAGCCCTTGGTGCTTGCTTTAGGCCATACAATGCCTTTTTCAACATGTAAACATATTGTTCTGCTTATTGTACCTGAAAACCATCTGGTTGTTCCATATATACTTCTTTCTCTAAATCACCATTCAAAAATGCAGACTTTACATCCATTTGGTAAACTTTAATGTGTTTAGAACTGACATAAGCTAGAATCAGTCTAATGGATTCCATTCTTGCGACATGAGCAAAAGTTTTTCCAAAATCTATTCCTTCTACTTGTGCATACCCTTTACAAACCAATCTAGCCTTGTTTCTAGTTATT
>SNQJ01S0030987.1:44036-61669 GCA_010110895.2 Picea sitchensis | reverse complement strand
TTCAACAAACTGTTTACTGAGCCTATTATCATCACTACCAAAAATGATATCATCTACATATATCTCAACAATGATCAGGCTATCATTTTCTTCTGTAATATATAGATTACTATCATTTTTACCTTTCCTGAATCCTTGTTGCCTCAAGTAATTGTCAAGTTTGGAATACCAAGCCCTTGGTGCTTGCTTCAGGCCATACAATGCCTTTTTCAACCTATAAACATATTGTTCTACTTCTTGTACCTGAAAACCATTTGGTTGTTCCATATATACTTCTTCCTCTAAATCACCATTCAAAAATGCATACTTTACATCCATTTGGTAAGCTTTAATGTGTTTAGAACTCGCATAAGCTAGAATCAGTCTAATGGATTCCATTCTTGCAACAGGAGCAAAAGTTTCTCCAAAATCTATTCCTTCTACTTGTGCATACCCTTTACAAACCAATCTAGCCTTGTTTCTAGTTATTTTACATGCTTCATCCATCTTATTTCTGAAAACCCATTTAGCCCCTATGACATTCTTATTCAAAGGTCTAGGAACCAATTCCCATGTCTTATTCTTTTCTATTTGACTAAGTTCTTCATTCATTGCTTTCATCCAGTACTCATCTTTAATTGTTTCTTCAATATTTTTGGTTTCAATTAGAGAAAGTAAAGATACATGTTCATGAGTTGAGGTGGATTCTTGCCTTCTGCTTCTTGTTTCAACACTTGCATTTATGTCACCAATTATCTATTCTTCAGGGTGATTTTTTTGTATTCTCTTGCTTGGAGTCTTTGATGGAGTCATGCTTTTGGATGGAGTTGTGCCTGTGTCAAAGTAGGAATTAATTGTTCACTATCATCAGCCTTAGTTTCTTTTGTTTCACTTACCTCATCATTCATTTTATGCTTGTCATCTATCTCATATATTTGATGATTCTTTTGTTTAGATTTAGAATTCAAAAATGAGGACTCATCAAATTTCACATCTATGGCTTCAACTATTTTGTTCAATCTAAAGTTGTAACATTTATAAGCTTTCCTTGAACAGGAATACCCAGCTAAAATACCTTCATCTGTTCTAGATTCCAACTTACCCAAATGCTTGTCAACTCTTTTGATATAACATTTACTGCCAAAAATTCTGAAATGTTTAACACTAGTTGGTCTACCTTCCATAACTGATAGGGTGTCTTAAAATGATTGTTTCTCAGCAAGCTTCTATTCAAAATGTGAACAGTATTATGAACAGCTTGAGGCCATAGTATATTACTTAGTTTAGATTCATTGAACATAGTTCTAGCCATCTCCATAACAGTCCTATTTTTTCTTTCAACCACTCCATTTTGTTGAGGTGTTTCAGTAACAAAAAAATGTCTTCTTATCCCATTTTCATCACAATATCTGTTGAATTATTTAGACACAAATTCCCCTCGATTATCTGATCTTAAACATTTAATTTTCATGTCACATTCATTTTCAGTTGACTCCTTGAAGGTTTGAAAACAACTAAAAGTTTCAGATTTCTTTTTCAATAAAAACATCCATGTCATTCTAGTAAAGTCATCCACAAACAACAAAAAATATCTTTCTCCTTTTAACCCCGTTGTTCTTATAGATCTACAGACATCAACATGTACTATTTCCAATGGTTTAGTTGTTGAATGTTCTTTGGTTTTGAATTTAACTCTAGTTTGCTTACCATGTTGACATTGCTTGTAGACAGAACTTGAAAGATTCTTTATGATAGGTAAATCTCTTATTGCTTCCCTTTTATTCAACTAAATCAGATTTTCAAAGTTAATGTGTCCAAGTCTTTTGTGCCAAAACCAACTTTCATATTCATTCCCAAGATAACATTTTTCTTTTTCTTCATCTAGTATGTGGCCAGGGTTTTTTCTACCCTACAGGACTATGCGGCGAGACTTTAAACTTGCATGCAGATCATGAACCTTCAAAGGAATAACTTTTAACCTCCTACCCAACTTCCAACCCTTTTTCTCGAGGAAAACATGGGAAGAATCTTCTTGCTCGGCGGTTGAAATTGATTCTAAGGTTGAGATTTTATCTCCTTCTTCTTTAGCACTCCCTTCCACAAAGCGATCACGCAATCAAGACAAAGCTACACATTCATGCTATTGATCTACTAGAGGTTTAGAGATTTAAACACAAATCAAATAGCATAGATAAGACTCATAGCCATTTGGGATGGGAAAAGTATCTTTTTATTGATCTCAAATATGAACCAACTTACAATGATTTTTTGAGACCGACCACGCTCCTTGATCACGATCACGATCCTCCTCTTCCTAATCCTCCAACTGCTTTCCTTGAATTCTCCTAAATCTTGAGGGAAAGCTAAGGGTTAAGGACAACAATGGACTTGGCTATTTTGGCGAGTTTCTTTGCTATGATTTTTCTCGAATAGTACCCTACCCCTCAGCAGGTAGAAGGAGCTAGGGTTTTGGCGAACTCGACCATGCATGGTTGGGAGTTCGGTTCTTGACAAAAAGCTCTTAAGTCAGCCCGAAAGAATTCCTGATTTTGCTTTGTTAGATGCTTGGCGGGTTGTAGTGGGCTAGCCTTGATCGCCGTCTTGATGAAGGCCTCAGCGGTCAAGCCCGGTAGAATTAGAGTGCGGGTTGCTTGATTTAAGTGGATTTTCAAGAGTTTTGTTGACATGGCTTTTGGATAGGAGCGGGCATGAGTTGGCCTGATGCCGGTAAGCCTATGTGGTGCATTTTTAGGGTTATAGCACCGTGGTTTAGTTGTTGGTATTCTTTGGTTTTAGATTTAACTCTAGTTTGCTTACCATGTTGACATTGCTTACAGACAGAATTTAAAAGATTCTTTATGACACTTAAATCTCTTATTGCTTCCCTTTTTATTCAAATTTGAGAATCATATTTTCAAAGTTAATGTGTCCAAGTCTTTTGTGCCACAACCAACTTTCATCTTGATCCCAAGATAACATTTTTCTTTTTCTTCATCTGGTAATGTAAATGTTGCTTGAGGTTCTTGTGGATGTTCCAACTAGTTATTTGATTTTATATCCACGATTTGACATCCCTTTGAATAAAAAATCATAAAGAGACCTTTATCACGGGTTTGAATTACACTTAATAAGTTATGTTCCATTTCCTCAACCAATAAAACATTTTCAACCATGATTTTCTTGTTGTTTAGACATACAGTTCCTTTTTCAACTATCTTATTTGATTGATCATTTCCAAAGGTGTCTATACCTTCTTTTCCTTCATCTAGTTCAACAAAGAGTTTTTTTCACATCGCTTATTCTTTGAACATCCACTATCCACAGCCCATTTTACTTTATGTTGCAGCGTAGAGCTATAATGCATTTTTCAATGTTCAGATTTTCACTTTTCTTTCCAAAATTTGGTTTTGAGATCACATTAAAGAAATTGAGTTCATTAAATTTATGAAAACTCATGGGACAATTTCTTGACACATGCCCAAATTTGTTACACTTGTAACATTAAGTCTCATATCTTAAGGTGTCAAATATGTTGTAAGAGTGGTTCATATTGTTTTGACTAGTTTACCATGTCCTCTTCCATATTCAAAATTAGACCTTTCATGGCTATTATGTGCATTTATCTTTCATCACTGTCATCTTTTATACACATGCTTTTCTTTTTGTAAGTTTTTCATTGAAAAAACTTCTTGTGTCTATTCTTGAATTCCTTAGGTTTTCTATCAACATCTTCTTCATTATCAATATGCTTGTTGTAAGGACACTTAGATGAAAATGTCATATTCTACCAAAACCAAAGCATTTCAAAGGAAGCTTACCTTTAAAACTTGCCGATTACCTCTTTTCATATTTTTTAACAAAATTTGCTTCTTCCACATCACCTTCTGACTCCTCACTTATTTGTTGATTTCTACTTCAACCTTTTCTTATCTTTCTTTGCTACCTTAAAGCTTACTTCTTTCACGAAACAATTCTCACTAGAGGGTTCTCGTCCTCATATGTTGTTAGTATTCCATGTAATTCATCCATTTCTAAAGCATCAAGATCTGTTCTTTCTTCAAATGCGGATATTTTTTGAATCAAATCTTGGAGGAAGTGATCTAAGTACCTTTTGCATAATAGTATTATTATTAATTGTTTCTCCTAGACCTCTCATGGTATTAACAACTTCATCAATACAAAGAAAATAGGTAGCAGCTATATCTTCAGATTCTTCCATTTTTGGGCTTTCAAATTGACTTCTATATGATTGTAGCTTAGCACTCTCTACCTTAGTGTCTCCTTCGCCATTTCAATTTATCCATATTTATTTTGTTGATGCACAATGCATAACTTTAACAAATTATGACATTGCTAGACCTCCTAGTATTGCATACATAGCTTTGGAATTACTCTCATAGAGTCTCTTACCCGTAGCATCTATTGGAATGGTTGTTGGGACTTTATATTCATTTAGTACAACCTGCCAGATATCTACTCCTTGACTTTGTAAAAACAAATTCATCCCGATACTCCAAAAAGCATAATTATGACCATCAAATAAAAGCAATCCATGTTTTGTAAATTATGACTTCTTATCCATTATGAAGGATCAAAAACTTCCAGTGGTTAAGCTGATATCTTGAAGTAACCTCTCGATACCAATTGTTGTACATGATAAGTCAACTGAGGTTGAATCGGTTATTATAAAATTTCTTTCATTTTATAATAAGATTACTTGTTAATCAATAAATCACGCCTTTAAAATTTAACTTGCAGCAATACATTTAACCAATGGAAGTAATACAATCACATAAAATGGAAGCGTTGACCACGTTGATTTTCATGGGGAAACCAAGGGAAGAAACCTCTTCTTCTTATGGATGAAGGGCTCCAACTCCTCTTTACGTTCTTATTTTGTCACGTTCCTGTGGGATGAGGTTTCTACCTCTATTTATTTAGCACCTACTGAATGGAATCTACAACTACTAGATGTACAAGCACCAACGTGGAGACTTCTGATCTCCCCTTGCTCCTCCCTACCACCCTGGGATTCTTCTCTGTCACTAAGAACCTGGAAACCAAATATTTATCTTCTGCGGCCCAAAGTTAAATCATTTCAAGTCCTCTGTTGCTCTCAATCGTATCAAATCCTCTTCTCCTTGATGTCTACTATATATTCATCGTTTTCTTCCTCATTGTCCCTGTATGAGTTTTGTTGGGTTTTATATTATTCCTGATAGTTACCTTAGAGCTACTGTTGTACCATTAATTCCATACGCACACCACATTCATCTCACTCAATTTCACTTATTTCTACCATATACATTCAGAGCGTACACTCAAACCCTCGGGCTTCAAAGAATTAGGTTACAATGGCCGGATAACTACCTTATAATGATTATTATTGGTCAAGGCACCAAGACGGACAATATCCACATGATCGGTTTAAACATTTAACCGGTACCGATGATGAACATACATCTGTTTTGATTTTTTCAGCATGGAATAACCCTTGAACGCTTTGGCAAACCACTTTTTCCAACCCATATGTCCATTGGCCATGACCACAAGTTAAGGTGAGAATGCATTTTTGCATTTTGCATTTTGGCAATTCGACAATCCTGTGTCGAGGAGTCTTGACACTTCAAGTTACAAAGATACCGAGAAATGGAGCTTAGATTCATGCTAGCTCCTCCTCTCACATGACCATGGGTGGTAACCACTACCTACGCAAAGATTATTTGTTTTTCGTTTGGTAGTTTCGACGTTTCACATTCGATTTTCGGCGTTTTACGTGATTAAGTGTTTCGACACTCAGTTCACCGAACCTCGAGGAAATGATCGTAGTTCACATTTGATCACGGGTGGACATAGATCGGACCGGGATTATGGATTAACTGGAATAGGATCAGCGGTCATATACAACTCTTATATTACTCTTCCAATCCAGCAGGATCTTGGGACTCGAACGAGTAATCTTTCTCTCGATTACCAATTTTAGGGTGAATGCGGTGTTGAATAAAGGCCGGTTGATTGAGTGAAGCTCATCCATAGCCGAGTTAATGGATCCACGGAATGTTAGACCATGTCATGGAGTCTGAAGGTGATGAACATAATTCAACATCTTTCTCTCAGCATCTTCTTCTTTATCAAATTCTCTCTAGTGGATGTTTAGCTAAGGTCTGTACTGCGGGTTCAACACGTTTAAATTCTAACCAACTTCAGCATTGCTTGATCAGTAGTCGATAACTCGAATTAGATCAGCGATTAGTGTTAACTTTGGCCTTCGACATGGGTGATTTCTCCTTCAGATCCTTTAATGATGGAGTTCATTTAGATCAAAGTGGTCGGACGGTTGGATGTTATTTTAGTAATGGCGGTTCTGGTTTATTTGTGGGACTTTCGAGACTGCGGTGGTGGTGAAAATCCTAAAGTAAACAATCTTGGAGTGACATAACTTTTTGACATGGCACTGACTGAGTGGCTGCCGCATGTCACTTAGATTCGTGACTTATGCATGCCTGAAGTGCCAACCGCACTTTGACACTTGTCATCATATGATTAATCCATGTGTCCTTACTGACATGGATCTCCTTCATGTGGAACATGTTCTTCTCCTGGATCTATGGTTGTCCTAACTCCCAAAATTTATCTCAAATCGACGGTTGAAGGTGACTTGAACTTTAACCCGGGTGAACTCATATGATTACGAATCCTTTTCTCCCTAAGTGGTCAGCGCCGAAGTTGAGCACTATTATGATATAACGACCATCATGTATTGTCAAGATCCGATGGTCCTCATTTACTTCGGTACTGGGGCTCTCAACTTTTCTTCTTATCCTATCCTTCCAATTTATAGATCGAGCGGTCAATGTGAGCTCACGGAATATTTCTCGGTCGGACGACTCATGTCCTCTTCGTAACATTTGTGGATTATATTGTCCTTCCACTTTCTCTCAATACAACGATTGGTATATTATCCGAAGTGTTCCTCGGATCGGATGATTCATGTCCACTTTGGGACTCCGACCTTCGGGTAATATTACTTTTTCTCAACCCTTTTCCGTCGAAGTGTTCAACATCGAAGTTGACCATTGTTTATCTAACAGTTCCCATTTTCTATTCCAAATCAATGACTAATGCCAAATCTAGGTCAAATCTTAGATCTAGCGGTTGAGAAACATCCTCGAAGCACCACTTCAGATCTATTGTTACTTCTTTAATAAAATATTCAAACTCAATCAACGATTTGGGAATTTGGGTATTTGGGATCTGAGGCCTTTGCCTTACTTATCCTATCCTTCCACTCAAGTTGATCCAACGATCGAGAATACTCCCAGAGCAGATAAATGATTAGGGATAATTACATGGTCCCAACTAGAACACCGTTTAAAACTATCGTTGAACTCTGTAATGGAAAATTCTCATTGGTGGTGGAACTAATGAAAACCGCAGATCTATTGGTGGTGGCAATCAGCAGTCCTAGACTAATTGCAGGATTTGAATTAACACTTTGTTTAATTATCCTTAGTGCTCAAAATCAATCCATGCCTTGTCGCTTGCATATCCAATGGTCATGAATTGATTTGATCATGTTTCTGCAATGCGCTTTCCCTTATGAGCTTCATGTGTGTCATCTCTTGAGCTTCATGGTAAATGTCATCTCTAGAGATCTTAATTTGTTAGTCCTTATGTACATGGATTTTATGCTCTTTGTTTAATGGATTTATTTCTCGAGATTTTTAGAGTGGATTCCTCTGCACCTCGCGTTATGTCTTTTGCGCAACTACTCCTTAAAATTATCTCAATGAACATGATTCTTCCTTGAATCCTTTGGAATTTTCCTGTGAGGATTTTGATCCCGATCATGTTTCTACAGAAAATGTGCTATCATACGATCTTTGATTAATGTTATTTCTTTTGATATTTGAATATATGCATATTGTTTGACATCAATGATAATTCATTGATGATAACTCATCAATGACAATTAATCCTTAATATCTTATCATCACATCCTGGCTAATGTTGTTGACATCAATGACAACATATCAATGACAATATGTCCAACAATCTCCCCTTGTGTTGATGGAAACACACTAACTTCATTATACAAACTCCCCTGTGATGATGTTTCTCTCCTCTGAAGTTCCTCCACATACGATATCAATGGAAAAGGGTTGCTCCCTTATGATCAACCTCTGTCTGTCTGCATGTTATTGACCAAAGTATGAACTTGGGTAACTCCCCTACAATCATGCTCTGCAGGTATAGCGAAAGACTCCACCTTTCATGGCGCTCTCTTGCATCGACTGCTCCTTTTTGAAGGGTGGTTCTTCTTACAAGATCTCTTCCTCATTGTCAATTTACTAACTACTTATCTTAGTTGATTGGGATTTTTATGTTCAAATAAGTAGTCTTGTTGATACCAACTTGTAGTGATACCCATTTGTAGTGATCAAAGTCTTTTCAAAACTTAATCTAATTACTTTATTATTTAACAACCAAAATACTCCTCCTAAGTTGTTCCCAGACTTTCCTTTGTCAAATGGGAACAAGAGTATGAATATTACTAATCTTTTTGATCTGCTTCTTATTCTTCTTTGATATTTCATAGGGATATTAAATGAGGATTGATACCAATTTTTTTAATACCAATTTTGTTATCGATTGAAGTCTTTGTTATATGATACTCCTTGAACTTCTCAGCTACCTTTATTTTTCTTTTGACGACTAATCTATAAATAGTCAATATTTTCCATATGTTAGTTTTAAAACTCTTAGCATGATCCTTTGATTTTATAGAAACAAATTTAAACTTCTTTTTTGTAGTTTTCTCTCTTTGTAACAAATTAGCGAGCTTCATCGAGGTGATATTGTCCTATATTCTTCTATAGGAACTTCCTTTTCTTGGGCTTGATTTATTTCATATTGAATTTCACATTTCTTATTCCGACCTTCACCCATCATGTTCTTATTATTAATTTCTTCATTTTCAAATTGTAATATCATCTTTCTTGCTTTCTCCTTTAGATTTTTCTTCTCCATATCTTTCTATGGGATATTTTCTTTTTTGGATCTTCTCTTTATAATTGTGTTTTTGAAGATTTGTCATATCCTTTCTTCTTTAACTTTTATTAGGTTTGTCACTGGCTTGAATGACTTATTCAAATATTGAATTTTTTCATTCTTGCATTTTTGGGATTTCTTCAAACTCCACAATTTAACATCTCATTGTATGGAAAATTTTTGTTTTGTGCCCAACAAAATTACATCTCAACATCTAATTGAGTTTTTGGATTTTTCATGTATATCCTTCCTCTAGTTTCTTCAAGCCCAGGTCCATTTAACATGGCCAAAGTTATGACAAGAAAAGCAATAACCATTGAAGGTGTTTCATTCTGTTGATTTTATTTTGGCTTGAGAAATATGTCATTTGATTTTCTTCTTCCTTTTACTTCTATAGCTTCCTTCCTTAACAGAGTTCATGACTTGTAATTTCTTTGTAATTGTACCTTTTCTTTTTGATAAGGATGATAATTTCTCATGTTTGTAAATGGTGCTCCATATTTCATTGCCTTCTTTCTTATTGTATCAAAGACCAACTGATGACAAAACTGGTCTTTGGCTCTTCCAAATCTTATCAAGGATAGCTAAGATATTATGGAAATTGACAATGTGTATACTTTTCATTCATTTGTTTTGAGATCAAAGTGATCTTGGCTCTTCAAATCTTATCTAGGATGGTTAGGCTAATGCAGGGAAATTGACAATCTTATTTGTCTTTTCATTCATCTGTTTGAGATTTACTATTTCTAACTTCAACATGTGACTAATTCTTCCTTTTTAGTTATTTGGATCTTGGGCTTCTTCCTTTTCTTAGCTTCTTCAATTTGGGTCAGTAGATGCATTAGTACTTTCATTTTGTCTTTTTAAATTGTGATTTCCAATTCCAACATGTGGTGAAATTTTTCTTTCCTTGTTAAGCTGGATCTTTAGGTCTTTTTACACTTTCTTCCTGAAGTGGAGTGTTTAGATTGTTAACTAAATTATTCACGATTCTTTAATTGTTACTTCTTTTATTTTACTGTCGTGTGTCTTTAATTATTCCATCTCTTTTGTTAGATTAATAACTTCGTTTTTCAATCTTTTGATCTCTTCTTCTTTGTTTTCTCACTGAAACTTTTGTTCGTATACTTCCTTGGATTTAGATTGATATAGCTATTGAAGTTTATCAACTCTTCTAGAGTGGACATAACTATGTATTCAAGATGGTTGAGAACATTCATAGGAACTTAATATGCATATGTTTCACAGTTTGCATCTGAGTCTCATCTATTACCAACATGGCTTACATCAATCATAAAAGATTATGTAATTTCTTTAGTGATCACTTTCGAGGAATTGCCTCCGATTCCTTGATGAAATTAGGTCTTCCCTCATTGTTGGTGAGATCAAATTTACATTTCGATGATTAGAAATCATTTTCTTTGTATTATGTTCTTCAATCTGATTGCAATTTTCCTTTTCTTTATCTTGTTCCTTATCTTGAGAAGAATTCTCTTCTTCTGAGTTATGTTCTTTATTACGTGAATCCTCTTTATCTTAGTTTTGTTCCTCACTTTGATAAGATTTCTCTTTTTCTTGTGTTTCACTCTAATAACAATTTTCTAGTTGAAGCCATAATTCTTTATCATTTTTGTAGTGCTTCATATTTTCTTTGACAATTCGACAATCCATCCTGGATTTTTTTTAAGGCTACTGAATTGTTTCTTCTTACCTCCTTTGCAGTTTTGTTTTTCTCTTTGAAGTAGTTAATTTAGAGGGCTTACTTAATATAGAATCCAAAACTCCAGATCGTCTTGACTTCATATATCTTTTCATATTTACCCTCCATGAAGAATAATATGTTCCATCAAATGAGGGAGATTCATTTTGTGGAGATAACAATTTGTCCACCCATTTTTAGAATCTACCTTTAGTGTTTAAAATGTGTTGAAGGAACCTTTAGCTTTGATACCAATTATTGAAATGGATACTTGACATTGTGAGGGCAATTGAATTAGTCACAAAACTTTGGACAATTTTCATAAATTAACCAAACTACAAATATTTATTTCATTTTCTCAGCCAATATATAAAGAATAAATACTTTATTTATTTATTTATTTATTTAAATTGAATGAATACATAAGATCAATATTTGAATTTCATCTTCAAAAAATTATGAGAGACCCACTCTTTGTTACAAGACCACAGCTTGTAGTTCTCAGATCCTACTAAGAAATGAGAATCCAATCCTCATAACAAGTCTGAGCTTGTTGATCTGAGATCTAGGCGAGATTTGAGGAATCCAATCCTCATGCAAGACCCATCTTGTAAGCTTGAGGGCACCAACCTGATAGAATGAAGCTTCATTCAATCCATTATATATAAATATATATGCTTCAACAAATTCAACTACACTTCTTCTCACCATTATTTATTGTTTATATATTTAATTTGTGTGAATTTGAATCATTGCATCTCTTGATTTTGAACCATTGTACCTTTTTATTTATAAATAATAATATTAAATCTTTAAATAATATCATTTTCCTTTTATTCTTTATTCATAATGCTCATAAATTAAATCTCTTGATGCTTGGTAGTAGTAGGTTCTTTTGTCTTCATGGAGTTGATCAAAGACATGGATCAACTCTTTATATTGTACTCATGCTTTTGTTGTGTTCTTGGTTCACCAATAGATCATATTTGATCTTTTATTG
The DNA here is from genome assembly GCA_010110895.2 of Picea sitchensis. Lineage (NCBI taxonomy): Eukaryota > Viridiplantae > Streptophyta > Pinopsida > Pinales > Pinaceae > Picea > Picea sitchensis. The sequence continues at coordinate 49,940 of SNQJ01S0030987.1, read as the reverse complement.
ATTCTATGTATTGTTTTGGTGTTAATTCTTTGTCGAATTAAATATGTACGAGGCTCTTCCTTCAAATCATTTACATATGACCATGTGCACAAAGATACGGGCTTATTGATTAAAGCGTTGCCTCTTCTTTTACCACTTATTTCTCTATTCCATGCGACCATAGGTGAACGACCGGTAGCTAGGCCAAGTGAGTGCTTGTTCACTTATCAAAATCAATGGTCGCGTTTTAATCTCCCAATGAGGATGGATGATTGTCGGTACTTTGGGACTCTGTCCTTTGCGACTTCAGCCCTTCTGTGAATATCTTTTGAATAAAATCGTGTGTCCATGTCGTTTACTTGATTGAGAGCGGCTCTTCTGAATTGGATCAACAATTAGTGTCACTTCGTGGTTTACGCTTATTCTATCCTTCTATTGGAGTTACTTTCCACACACACCTAGAATTTGTTTTTCCTAAAAGTTTTTTTTCCTTGTTTATTGGTCGTGTGGGTCTCCTATATTTTAGGAACAATATTCCTCTAGGAGGAATATTCTCTTGAGTTTTCACTTGAGTTTGACTAGTTGGTGGAGTCTAGATGTTGCATTGGTTTTGTCACCATGAAACATTGGGATCATCACCAACTAATGCGCATTTCCTTGGGATCATCACCGGACTAGAACATTACTCTTGATTCCCTAATCTCCTCCCTCACTTCACTTTGTTTTATTCAGTTAGGCGATTGAAGCTAGTTAAACTCCGACTGGTGGCGGAGTTCACTCTCGTGGCGCACGAGGGCGTGAACTAGGTGTGAGTTTACTCTTGTAGCTGATGGTGTGTGTCCAGATCACTCTATGCACCACCACTATAGATCATTAGATACTCATGTATCCTATATCTATTGTAAAATTATTCACTCTTTGAGTGTGAAATCTGAGTTATTCTTTCTCTTTATTCTTCTTTCTCAATTTCTCTCTACAAATGTGTGTAGTATTTTCTAGCTAGATATATTCTTTAGGTTTCAACACATTTATATGGTATCAAAGCCGACCGGTGCTAAGAAAAATCTACACCAGAATGTTTTTTAGTCGCGAAGATTGAAGAACACAAAAATATGGAATTTATGTTTTACTCACCAATAATACTTTTCACACCTCATAACTATTTGGAGTGGAAGCCAAGATTCTACTTCTCAAAGTGAGAGGCTTATACCAAATAACCAAAAGCGTAGCAATGGAGGTAGAGCACGATTCATGCGATGAGAAAATGGCTTTCTCAATAGACAAGATATGGCCATAGTATTTATCTGCTTGTCTATTTCTCTAGAAATTCTCCACCAAATATGTGATGTCACACAAGACTTCACTCAAATGAATTATGGACCAGATTATGGAGGTTCTATTTGGGAATAAAAGAATATTTTGAAGATTGCATGTAGGGGATTGGAAACATAGAGGCGAGAAATCACTAGAAGATCAAGCCTCTTATTATGAAGGAGTCTTCTACAAAATTATTTACACAAATTTGTATTCCATTGATTGAAGATGATGTTTACTCCATTTCAAATATGTTTTCTGATTTCATGTGGAATATATGGCATGCATCTTAGGAGACAAAAAGGGAGTCACACACATCAAACTCAATTCTGATATTTTTTGCCAGCCAAATTTGGCGAAACAAATTGGATATTTGAATTCCTCTCAAACAAAATATCAATTTAAAAAAACGTCGTCTGAAGTGGATTCACGGAAGTGAAGTTGCTAATTCGTTTCAAAATCAGCAAAATTTCAATGTTTTAAAGGAAGCGGCCGCGGTTTCAAAATTTCATCAAAGAATTTATTTGGATCTTATTCATTACAAGAAGAAAGTGGATATGTGTGGAAACATCCTCAATGATTCATATACTTCCATCAAATCCATCTGGAGACATCTACATCTTCAACAAAATGTCCATGACACAAACTTGCTGGTGTGAGGTCTTCTTGGAGTGAAGGACAAGGTTGCTTAATAATTGTTTTTGTTCCTTCTCATTTTATTTTTATGCATTGTGGCAATTTGAGGATTCCCATGGGGTTTTCCCTCTTTCCTCGTTTCCATTTCAGTGTATCTTTTGTATTTGGGTACCTAACACCTTGGCCTGTGGGACCCATTCTTTATTTTCACCATGAGTGATGTGTCCACGGGGGTGTTGGAGTTACTTCACACACACCTATGATTTATTTTCTAAGGTTTTCCTTGTTTATTAGTCTGGCCTCGTTGTCGGGACCCATTCTTTATTTTCACCATAGTGATGTTCACGGGGGGTGTTGGAGTTACTTCACACACACCTATGATTTATTTTCCTAAGGTTTTTCCTTGTTTATTAGTCATTATTTAGTCTCCTATATTTTAGGAAGAATATTCCTCTAGGGAGAATATGCTCTTCAGTTTTCACTTTAGTTTGACTAGTTGAGTGGAGTCTAGATGCTACATTGGTTTTGTCACCATGCAACATTGGGATCATCAAAAAATAATGTGCATTATACTTGGTATCATCACCAAACTATCACAATACTCATGATTCCCTACTTCACTATGTTTCATTCAGTTAACTAAAGACTGATTGACTAGTTAACTCAGCTAGGTGGTAGTTCACTCTTGTAATTGCCTGAGAGACTAGACTAGGTGGAATTTTAATCTCGTAACTGTTGGCGTGTGTCTATATCACTCTAGACCACCACTATGGCTCATTAGTTACTCATGTATCCTATATCTATTGTAAATTATTCACTCTTTGAGTGTGGAATACGGTTAATGAGAATTCTTCCATTCTTTCTCTCTTGCTTCTTCTTTCTCAATTTCTATCTGCAAATGTGTGTAGTATTTTCTAGCTAGATCTATTCTGTGTAGGTTCAACACATTTACACCTTCCACTTTACTTGATCAACGGTCGTAAACTCTCCTGAATTAGATCAACGGTTAGTGTTAACTTCGTCCTTCGACACTTCAGGTGATTTCTCCTTAATTGTCCTTTGATATTCCAGAGTTCATTTCTCTGAAGTAGATTGGATGGTTGGATGTTATTTTCACAATGAACGGTTCTCGTTTATTTTGGAACTTCGGGACTTCGGGAATTTGCTGGTGGTGAAACTCCCGAAGTAAAAACTTCTGGAGTGACGTAACTTGTTGACGTCACTTGTTGATGTGGCACTGACTAAGTGGATGCCACATGCCACTTATATTCGTGACTTATGCATACCTGAAGTGCCAACTGCACTTTGACACTTGTCATCATCTGGTTGCACCACATGTCCTTACTGACATGGATCTCCTTCATGTGGTACATTTTCATCTCCTGGATCTAACGGTTGTCCTAACTCTCGAAATGTATCTCAGATCGACAATTGAGAGTGACTTCGGAACTTTGGCCTTCAGGTGAACTCATATGTTATGAATCCTTTTTTGTTGAAGTGGTCAACATCGAAGTTGAAAACTATTCCGATCCAACAACCATCATGTATTGTCTAGATCCAATGGTCCTCATTTACTTTGGGACTTCGGGGCTCCAACCTTTATCTTTTCTTATCCTATCCTTCAACTTTATATAGATCGGATGGTCAATATGAATCCAAAAATATTTCTCATATCGGATGACTCATATCCTCTTCAAAACATTTGTGGCTTATATTGTCCTTCCACTTTACTTGATCCAACGGTCGGTATATTATCCGAAGTGTTCCTCAGATCAGACGATTCATGTCCACTTCGAGACTTCTAACTTCAGGTAATCTTACTTGTTCTCAACCCTTTTCTGTCAAAGTGGTCAGCACCAAAGTTGACCATTGTTGATATAACGATTCCCCTTTTCTATTCCATACCAACGACTAATACTTAACTCTAGATCAAATCTTGATATAACAGTTGAGAAACATCCTGAAGCACCTAATTTAGATCTAATGGTCCTTATTTAACCCGAAAAATATTAACTCAATCCAACAACTATCGGGAATTCGGGTATTTGGGATCTCAAGCCTTTTGCCTTACTTATCCTATCCTTCCACTCAACTTGATTCAACGGTTGAGAATTCTCCTGGAGTAGATCAACGATTAGGGATGATTGTGGGGTCCCAACTAGAACGATGTTTAAAATTGTCTTCAAGATCTGCAATGGAAACTTCTCGTTGGTGGTGGAACTAATGCCAATCGTAGATCTATTGGCATGTGACGATCGACGGTCTAGACTAATTGCAGTATTGGAATTAATGTGTTGTTTATTTCTCCCTTCTCTCTCTGCAATAAATCCCTTCCCTTGATCTCACGCTTACGTATCCAACGGTCACAACTTGATCTGATTGTGTTTTTGCAATGCGCTTTCCCTTCTGAGTTTGATGTGTGTCATCTCTTCTGAGCTCTTAATTTGTTAGTCCTTTTGTACATGGATTTTATGCCCTTTGTTCATCATTATTTCTCTTGATATTTTAGAGTGGATTCCTCTGCACCTCACATTATGTATTATGCGCGACTACTCCTTAAAATTGTCTCAATGAACAAGATTATTTCTTGAATCCTTTGGAGTTTTCCTATGGGGATTTCGATCCCGATGGAATTTATACAATGCACTCTTCCTTTTGAGATTTGATTAATGTTATTCCTTCTGTGCTTTGAACCTTCGCATACTATTTGACATCAATGATAACTCATCAATGACAATTAATTATAACAAATTATCATCACATCACAATGACATCGACTATTGACATCAATGACAACATATCAATGACAATATGTCCAACAATCTCCCCCTTTGTCATTGATGGAAACATACTAACTTCATATACAAACTCCCCCTATGATGATGCTTCTCTCCTATGAATTTACTCTCCCCCTTTGACATCAATGGCAAAGGGTTTCTCCCCTTATGATCAACCTTTGTCTGTCTGCATGTTGTTGACCAAAATATGAACTTGGGTAACTCCCACTACAGTCATGCTCTGCCTGACATAACTGAAAGTCTCCCCCTATCCATATTCTCTCTCTTCCTCTGACTACTCTCCCCCCCTTTTTTTTGAAAGGGTAGTTCTTCCTGACAAGATCTCTTCCCCTGCCAATTTACTAATTGCTTATCTTAGTCCATTGGTATATTTGCATTCAAATAAGTAGTCTTCTTGACCAACTTGTAAGGATACCCATTTGTAGTGATCAAGTCTTTCAAAACTTAATCTAATTACTTTCTTATTTAACAACCAAAATACTCCTCCTGATCTTTTACTGACTTTCCTTTGTCAAATAGAACAAGAGTATGAATCTTACTTATCTTTTTTATCTGCTTCTTATTCTTCTTTGTTATTTCACGGAAATATTAATTGAGGATTGATACCAATTTTGTTATCAATTGATCTTTTTTGTATGATACTCCTTGAACTTCTCTGCTACCTTTATTTTTCTTTTGACCACTAATCTATATATAGTCAAGATTTTCCATATGTTAGTTTTAAAAACTCTTGGCATGATCCTTTGATTTTATAGAAACCAATTTAAACTTCTTTTTGTATTTTCTCTCTTTGGCTTAAAAAATATTACTTCATCATAATTTGATATTGTCCCATATTCTTCTATAGGCACTTCCTTTTCTTGGGCTTGATTTATTTCATATTGAATTTCACATTCTTTATTAGGACATTCACCCATCATGTCATTATTATTAATTTCTTCATTTTCAGGTGTAATATCATCTTTCTTTCCTTCTCCTTCATATTTTCTTCTCCATATCTTTCTATGAGATATTCATCTTTTTGGATCTTCCTTTTCTAACTGCGTTTTTGGAGATTTGTCATCTCCTTTCTTCTTCCAAATTTTATTATGCTTTGTCACTGACTTGAATGACTTATTCAAATATTGACTTTTTGTATTCTTGCATTTTTGGGATTTGTGCCCAAACCTATCACAGT